>NMRB01002017.1:81500-132354 GCA_002633025.1 Notospermus geniculatus | reverse complement strand
GTCACATTTCCATCCCGTGGGAGTTGAATTGACAAAAATAGTCCATTTTTGCTGAGTCACCTTCTCATTAATTTGAAAATAGATCTGTTATCGCAGTTTTCATCAACATCAGTGGATGGGTTTGGTGTTACCAGTTACTGGCTCCCCACACAACCGAGTGGGCTGTAGACTCTCAGGCGTGGATCCGAGGGGGCACACCCAGCACACGCCCCCTTTTGGCCAACAAATCTGTGAAATCGACCATGAAATTCTGGCGGCACAAATTTCAATGTTCCCAGAACAGGGCGCCTGCTCTTCCCAAATCCTGGAGTCCGCCCTCTGTTGTTGTTGTTGTTATACATTTATTGTGAAACTAAAGATAGAAGTACAAAAGGGCCAACGCCAAGTCCGCCCTCTCAGACTGTTTGGAACAGTAGGGCCTATCATTTATCAACACAAGTGCAGGGTTCTGCCCAGGACTGAACGAGTGCCAGTTGGAAGGGGGTCTGGGGCTCTCCCACAGAAAAATGTGAAATGTAGACTTGCTGAAATGCGATTTCTGGCACCTGAGAGTCAAAATAATGAGCTCATTTGGCGTTAAAATGACCCCGATCCACTCTATTGCAACTGAGGCAGCCCGCCGTTGTGGTTTGTCAGAACTCTGTCAGGAAGCCCCGCCGGGAAGCACATTTGGTGAATGGGAACAGAAAAGAAATTCAGAAGTGTGCGTGGCGGGCATCTCACGTGGCACACTTCGTTAGTTCTGATGGTCGGAAAATACTCTTTTTAGGCCGAGTGCCGGTCGGCATTTCTGCGTCCTGATGGGGCTGTCCGTCGCCGACCAGCAGTGGCAGGACCCTGCAAATGGAAAAACTACAGCCAGCATTTTCGTGATAAACAGTGATAATTTCATCAAACAACAGGACGGGGATCGTTTTTTCATCTGTCGTCTTCCAGGCATCCCTTCTTTCATCTGTCATTGCTAGAGATCCATCAACTAAACATGTCATCAAACGTATGAAAAAGCAGCGACGTACATAAACGAGGCGGTGTGGTCATGAGACAATTACGGTAATTGCTCTTTTCCTTCCTGCTAACGAGGATCAAACAGCCACAAGAAGAAAATGTGCAGGGTCGTCTATCGAGTGAGCAAACTGTAAAGACATGCGGCCCGGATGTTCCTCAAGGTCATTTCATGAAGGTCTTTTTCTTCTGAAGTCATAGCTTCTGTGGTGTAAATAATCGAGTCGCAGGATCAAAGACGTTTAGTTTAGAACTGGTTTTGGATAGGCCTACTAACTTTTTAGCATAAAGGAATAGAAGAAGTATTTCAGCACAAGGAACCTTGCGCTTGGCGAAGGCCCACTGATTGGCTGGAGAATGTGCAGGGTCATCTATCAAGTGAGCAAACTGAAAAGACACGCGGCTCGGATGTTCCTCTTTTTCTTCTGAGGTCATAGCTTCCGCGGTGTAAATAATCGAGTTGCAGGATCAAAGACGTTCTAGTTTGCCTTACTATTTGTGGAGGCCGTATTTACTTTGGTTTCTTGCGTGGTTCTACCTCTAGCGTTGGAGACTTTGGCATTGTGTCCTCCTCTGTTGCTCAGAACCAGAATTGGTTTTGGGTAGGCCTACTAAGTTTTTAGCATAAAGGAATAGAAGTCTTTCAGCACAAGGAACATCGCGCTTGGTGAGGGCCCACCGATTGGCTGGAGAATGTGCAGGGTCGTCTATCGAGTGAGCAAACTGAAAAGACATGTGGCTTGGATGTTCCTCAAGGTCATTTCATGAAGGTCTTTTTCTTCTGAAGTCATAGCTTCCGTGGTGTAAATAATCGAGTCACAGGATCAAAGCGGTGTCTAGTTTACCTTACTATTTGTGGAGGCCGTATTTACCTCTAGCATCAATGGTAGACTTCGGTATTGTGTCCTCTGTTGCTGAGATACAATTGGTTTCGTGTAGGCCTACCAACTTTTTAGCATAAAGGAATAGAAGAAGTGTTTCAGCAGAAGGAACCTTGCGCTTTGCGAGGGCTCACCGATTGGCTGGAGAAGGATTTTGTGGTCATGAAAGTTTGGAAGGTGGGAACATGCCATTGGAGAGAACGAATGCAACCATACTAATGTACGGGGAAGCTACTACTGATCGTAAATTTGGTGTTCTTCAAGTCGAGACAGACACAAATCCTAGGGCCAAGATGCATCCCTCCTTGTTGTTTGTTCTGGTAGAACATTCCATGACTGAATGGCTCTCGGTAAGAAGGCCAGGGCCCATATTCATAAACAAACGCAAGTCAAAGTGTGACACTCATCTTTTGTGTTGAAGTGGACCCTCGTCTTCAAAAGCCTAGCGTACATCGCACTTGCGACTAGTTGCCACTGAACTACCTGGCGACTGGGAGGATCTAGGTGGAACTGGAGGCGACAGTCGATGTACGCACCCTTGCGACTCACTGGAACTGAGATTTTGCCACTTGCCATGAGTTGCACACGTTCAACTTTCTAGCGACTAGTTGTATCCAGTTTCATTCAGTCGCTGTGGTGTACCTGGGCTTGCGACTGATCAGTGCCAGTTTTTCGAGTTGCTGAATTTGCAGTGTGTGCACAGCGTGTACATCACCAGCGACTGATTGGATCAGTTGCTTCCAGTCACAAGTGTGATGTACTCTAGGCTTTTGGGTTTGTTACTCTGCGATCCAGTTTGTCCAGTAGGTACTCCATTAGAATACTGCACAGTTTCTACCTTCATCAGCAAAGGTTGGACCAACCTGTCATAACAACTACGACATTGTTGAAGGGCGGACAAACACAAGGAAATTGATGGGATCTGCGGCATTCGGGCAGCCACTGTACGATCTTGCCACACTTCACTTTCATTTTGTTGTAGTAAAATCTATCGTCATTCTATTGCATCGTGTGATTGCCTTCTTATTCTGCCTCCTGTTGACCATCTCCCACGGGATCAATTTCTCAGAGTCCAATCTCAATAAAAGCCTGCTGAGGCAATGGCATAAAATGCATGCAAGAAATGAGTTTGTGATGGTTATTGTTCTTAAGGATCTCATTCAGAAATTGCACTTACAAGAGAGGAGCAATGTGGAAAAGGTTTCATGGCCATTGGGTGCAATCAAACGCCTCCAACATTGATGGTTTTTGTGAAGTAGAGCCATTTCCCTCAAATGGAGATTGGAATGGTGTGCATTGCAGTGGACAGTTCTGAAGTTGATGTGCCTTGGCCAGATGCACTGAGGTGTGTGCAGTCACCTTGTTTCTTAACGACAGCATTTGAGTACAGCAAGCTTGAGGATTGAGCAGATTCTTGCCTGTAAGATTTTCGTGACTGAGGGAGGATTTTTCAGAGCCGGGCTTGACACGGGTATAAAAAAGCCCAGGATTTCTATGTAGTGTAAACAGGGCTAATATGTTCAGTAGTGAGTTCTTCATAATGTTCTGTCATGCTGCCTTGAAAAAATGGCACATCCGATAATCATACCGCAGTTTGTATTTGTATTTTATTACATTTTTCCGTCTGGGCCAAAGCCATAGCATTATTGGCCCTGGTGAGTACGGAAGAGATCATCTCAAGCTACTCGTGTTCCTCACTTGGACGGGGTCTTTTACTTGCCCTTGCAAAGAAACAAGGTACAAGGCACCACGGCTTACTGTCCGATGCGACGGACGTGAAGAGCCGGGAATGAAATCCCATATGGCCCGGGTTGGATTCGAACCCGGGACCTGCCGCTTGCTGAGCAGACGTGATAACCAATCCTGACAAGAGTGTGGGTCAGAGGCCTCCAGAAACGCAAGTCAGTGATGTAGCAGCTACATGCAGTTCTACACCATTTTGACCAACACCGAACTCAATTGAAGTGATGTGGACTGCGGCGTCTGTCAAACTCTCGATCCCTGAAACCATCGCAGACGACAGAACCACTTTGTCCTACCACCAAATGTTCGTGCTACGGAACAAAATCTGACAACATGATGTAGAACATCGTTTGTCAAATGATTGCGAGTCACGGAATCGATTGTGCGGTGACGGGAATTGTTCAACGAGAAGAATCAGGAATGAACTGAAATTATGGAGGATTCCTTTGGAGATGTAGATTCTATCACAGGAAGAACTCCAGAAAGACTGCTACCGCTGGATCAGCATCAGAATTAACTTTTTTTGCTAAAAGTTCTGCGGGAAAAAAAGCCGCTAGCATGTCTGGCAGCAAACTCTAAAGCTAGGCGCACATGGACGGCAAATCTCAATGCGGTAGGGGTGTTTTTAAAGTCGACTGACTGGCTGAGTGACGAGTCCAGCAGCGTTGGGTCAGTTGACTTCAAAAACACCCCTGCCGCATTGAGATTTGCCGTCCATGTGCACCCAGCTTTAGGCTGTGTTGTGACCAGACATCCGGAATGCGGTATACGGGATGCGGAAGCGATATTTTGTATGCGAAAATGCATAACATACCGCATTCCGGGTGTCCGGTAAATGCAGCCTTACGCTAACTTTTCTCTGGCAGGATATTTTGCAAATAAAAGGAAGATGGGGATTTGGCCTAGTGGTTAGGCGTGCTGTCCTTGAGTGCTGGCGGTTGATGCCTAATGCGAGGGTCCGTGGGTTCGAGTCCGGTAGGAAGCTAAGTCTTTCACCTATTATTTGCCCTTGCAAATAAAGGAAGTGTGAATGGCATGTCTGTGTCACCACAAAGCAATGAATAGTTGGGAAATGGTGCTTCAGGTTGGAGGCATCTTGGAAATGGAAACTTCTGATCACAATCACATGTTTGTATAGCCTTGGTTACCAGGCAGGGCATATTTGTAGAAAAACCCTACTGACATGGCATTTACCCAGTTCTGTGTCCACCGAAGTCGTTGTGGTTGCCATTGGCAAAGTCAAAAAGGCGAGTTGCCATACTCAGTGATATCACTGCCGTCTCACTGATGACCTCAACCATTCTTCCTGACCTAATATTTACCATCCCGGCACACGGAGAGCAAGCCAACTGAGAATAAATAGCCTACAGTGGATGAACAATCCTCTCTGATCAATACGGCATTCTGTACGAAAATCATGACAAAAAGTCGCGGGGTAAATCAATTTGTGCCACAAATCGAAGGAACCCGGCATTTCTAAAGCCAACATGAGTAAAACAAACCACAAGTTGCTGTAGTGATGGCCAAACCAATCTAAGGCAACCATACGGAGAGCTATAATGCAAATACCCCAGAGAAATTTTTTCGCCGTAATATCATTTACATGTACCATGCTCATGATTGGATTTTGTGCACGTAATGTTGATAGAGTTACAGCTGGTTTCAGGCTACGCGGAGAAGCAGACGGCATTCTTGGTGATTTGTCTTCAGTATGTGGATTTGCCTTCTTGGTGGTGTCTCAACTGGCTCTTTGTGCAACAATTGGTGGTTAGAAAGCACGGAGTTGATTGCTGGTGTTTGGCCATTGTTGCTGTGTGAGGAGAGAGTTGGTTGGTATTTGTAAAATGAGAAACGAAACTTGAAACAAAGGAACGAAGGAACAAAACAAGAAACGAAGAAACGAAACCAAAAACAAGGTCCCAGGGCACTTTCATGGTCTGTAGTCGAGTGTTTTAAAATGGCTGCTAATAAAATAAGGACCTGGCTGAACTGTGCAATGTTTACGGACCTCATATTATATACTGGAAATGCACAATACCTAGTTCCCTGTCCACAAAAGTTGAGATAGGCATCAAGAAGTTTCGTCTAAAATGTAACATAACAGTCCAGCAGGAACGGTCTGAGGATCCTGTGCAAAAAAGTCTGTCATCCCCATTGGAGTTACCAGGTTGTTCCGGGTTTTATAAGTTCTGTTTCTTGGTTTCTGGTTTCATTTCTTTGTTTCTGGTTTCGTTTCTGCGTTACTTGTTTCGTTTCTTATTTTACAAATACCCGAGTTGGATGTGCTTTGGAATTGGTTGCTTTTTCAGCTACTCCGAGAGATGAGATATGGTTTTTCCACTTGGTTGATTGCTTGTTGACCTGGTTTGATGTAGGCCTAACTTTCTGCTGTGAATGTTTGTTTAGAACATAGAATATTGCTTCAAGTTTCATTTTCTCAGCAGTTATCTGCGAACTCAGATTTCTCCTTTCTTTTGTCATGACCCCGTTTCTCATGTTGATGATGTACACTCAAAGCACAGTTATCATGCTGTAGGCCTATACATCTATATAGGCCTACCATTCATGTATTAGGCCTACCTACCCACAGTAACCTAAGCCTTACCTCACTCTCTGGATGCTTGCCCCAGGAGACAATTAACATAGTTTGGTATAAAAACATGAACTGACTCAGCTACCTAAAGAACCAATAGTCGAAAAACTTCTAGGCCTACTCATGAATAACATCTCTTTGGCTCTTTTCTCTCTAGACTGAAATTTCCAATAAGGTTAGTATCGGTTAGTGATGAAACCCGGAATGAAATGGGACTCGCAAGGAATTTGGAAATTAACGTAATTAAATGTCATTATGATGCAGGTGTATGCTTCCGCCTTGAGAGTGACGTCCTCTCCTGGAGGCAGAATTCCCCATAGCTAGGCCCCGTAGGCCTACTAAGTATTCAAATCTTCAAGTCCAATCTCGGCGCCATCTGCTAAATTGATGAAGTGACTAGGCCTAGACCGTATGCTGTCTCTACTCGTTACTCGTTAGTAAATGTGCAGAGCATTTCCCTGGGATTCAATTTGATTAGACCCCTTAATGATTATCGTTATGGTTATTTCGATGCATCAGCCATATTGTCAGGGAGCACTATATATTCAGCGTTAGGATTACGGTATTTCTAAATAATTGAGCAAATGGTATCCTACCAGCCCACATCATGTACGAAATTCCCTTTGGTGCTCCTCAAGTTACCGCCAGTATTACCACCCTTATCATTTGTTTGGAACAATGGTTTAAAGCCGCACTGTATTGAATTCATAAAGTGCTTGTTAGTGTAGTGTAAAATGTACTATGCTCTATGTCGATACATTAGGGCTCTGCCTGCTGTTTTTTCGATGACATGCTGAAAACTAAGCATGACTGTTTGAAGTATGTATCATGCAAGCATTTTGGGGACCTTCAGGAAGCCATAAGACCTCTACCTGCAGTCTCCTAACACTTTGAAAATACCGTAAATATTCAATACTGTGAGGCTTTATGGGAAATTTTAAACATAAGATGTTTTATGCGTACCGCCCCTGGTACCCAGTGAGCCAGTCCAAAGCACCAGATCCAACCCGCCATTTGAACAATTACCAGTTGAACTTTTAACCAAATCGACCAGTGAACACGCCATCAGGAAAAGGAAACACAATCAGTAGAAGGAAGTCAAAACCATTCTGCATTATTTGGGCCTTCGATTGGTTGCCTCTCCAAGAGAAGTACAAAGATTTCAAAAACTTGTTCAGAACATTCAACACAACTTGTCAATAGTGCAGAACAATGGCTGATTTTGAAGGGCAATTCGCTTAAAACTTTTCCATTTACTGTAGCTTCCTGTGCGGTTTTGAAACCAGGAAACATGTTGCATTCAGCATTTGAACGAGTGATTTTCTGTGTAGGTTCATGATTAAAGGACCCCGTTGAACTTGGCTCAATCATTTTGTTCTTTTTTGACATTTTGTATATGTATTTGATTTTTCCATCATGGCCGACGCCATAGCATAATTGGCCCTGGTAAATACGGAGGAGGCCATCTCAAGCTACTTTTGTTCATCACTTGGATGGGGTCAGCCCGGTCTTTTACTTGCCCTTGCAAAGAAACAAGGTACAAGGCACCACAGCTTACTGTCCCATGCGACGGACGTGAAGAGCCAGGAATAAAATCCCATATGGCCCGGGCTGGATTTGAACCCAGGGCCTGCCACTTTGCTGAGTGGACGTGATAACCACTCGGCTATCAGAGCTCCTCATCATTTTGTTCTGGTTTAAGGAGGACGAATCACTTGAAGACTGTGGGTCTTTTGGGACACTTTTTTATGCACCTTTGTCGATTAAGGTTCGTGAAAATTGTTTGATAGACCAAAGCAATGTCGCAGTCTCCACATCTGTCAATTTCAACCATGACTATCAACATTCACCAGGAAATGCTTCAGGACACTGTCCATTACACAATTTCATTGTATTGTACCCATTATTTTTGTCGGACGCCATCTTACCTCGATACAACAAATGATCAAAGCGACAGGAATTGCGTGTTTGGAGTTGCCTGGCAACTAAGTAGAAGCCATCCAGGTGCAATCTCGACAGTCCTCTTACCGCTGTTCACGACGCAAAGTTTGTTCCCGGTCTTTTTTTCTTGGAGAAAAACATGAACGGATCATTTAAGTACATTGCACATTTAGCCTGGGTTTACTTGAGAGCTCTATTCACACGAACTTTGGATCGAAATTTTTAAAAAGTCTTCAGATATGTGTTGCTTTTTGCATATTCTCTGCATACTTTACAAACCTGAAATTTCTTCCCAGTCTAATGTTTCTTTTTGTAGAGGAAGTTCTTGTTCATTCGAATGCATTCTACGTTTCTATGAGTTATCTCAAAAATTCTCTTACTTTATCATGCAAGTCTGCCGTCAGAACTTTTTATTTTTGCCATGTACCGCCTTTTTGCGATGCTAAACAGAAAGGTGTCTGTGGAATTGCCAACGTGAATCAAAGAAGAGAGAGAGCAGACGGCGAAAGAAGATGTTGAAGGAAGGACAATGGCAGGAACAGCTCCAGCAGAAGTGACAGTCCTTCTTGCAGCTGACTCACTTGTGAAAGATTCTGAAGTCATCGAGTCTGTCACTGTGGCAGTGTGTTAACCCTTTAGGCGCTATAACGGCCGTGGCAGGTGCTTTGAAAATCCTACGACGGACACTGACGTTAAAGTTAAAGTTTGGGTTTATAGTCTGATACCAACGGTAGAGGTGTCATCCCGACTTTACACTTTAACTCCAGTCTATCCTGAAACCTTTCAGTAGAACTCAGATGAGCTGCTCATTCAGCGCTACAACCTGAGCATTTCCGACCGGTACCCATTCACTTGGGTGGAGAGAGGCCAGTGAGGCAAAGAGATTTGCCCAAAGTCTCACGCCCAGTGGGATTCGAACCTGGGACCCTCTGAACGCTAGTTGATTACCAGTACCAGAAGTGTTTTGAAATCTCCCATAATCTCTGGTGCGTGTGCGTCGTCGGAGATGGGAACTTCCTTCGGAATTGGACATCTTCATTACTGATGACGGTTAGAAACAACAATATGAGAACATTTTAATCGTGAAGACTTCAAGTAGCCTACCTTGTGCTCTAACTACACCCACCTGTTTGCTGTAAGCAATGAAGGGAAATACCCTGAAATCTTCGTAAGTACCCGGTAGATGATAAGACATCGCAGACGAGTAGTTTTCCATTAGAGCACTCAAGCTCTCGGGAAGAACGGAAGCAGACGTAAAATGATCATCAGATGATTGGAGTCTTTGGTCGGCGGATTGTGGTTGACCTTGAAAAGGGAAGAGAATTTGAGATGTCTCGGATGTAAGACCGAGGGATTGTGCTCTCAGCAGGGTTGGAAAAGGAGCATGTTTGAGGCTCATGTTTCTGTGGATTTATTGTGTGAAGGATACCTCCCATTAAGGCCTTCAACATGTGTGACATCAGTGAAGGCAAAGATGATGCAAGCCTAAAACATGAGGTCCCTCTCCTATCAAGCTTCTATCTGACAGGAGTTCTTTGTTCTCCATCAAGCTTCGACCTGACAAGAGGTTCCTTCACCATCAAGCTTCTAAGGGATCCCTTTCCCATCACGCTTCTACCTGAGACAAGAGGTCCCTTTCCCATCAAGCTTCTACCTGAGACAAGAGGTCCCTTTGTCACCAAGTTTCTACCTGCGACAAGAGGTCTCTTTCCCATAAGCTTCTACCTAAGACAGGAGGTCCCTTTCCTATCAAGCTTCTATCTGTGACAAGAGGTCCCTTTCCCGTAAGCTATCTGTGACAAGAGGTCCCTTTCCCATTACGCTTCTACCTGAGACAAGAGGTCCCTTTCCCGTAAGCTTCTATCTGTGACAAGAGGTCCCTTTCCCATTACGCTTCTACCTGCGACAGGAGGTCCCTTTCAAGCTTCCTTTCCCATCAAGCTTCTACCTGAGAAAAGAGGTTCCCATAAGCCTCTGCCTCAGAGAAGGAGTCCCTTTCCCCTCAAGCTTTCCCTAGCACAAGAGGTCCCTTTCCTATCAAGCTTCTACCTTAGACAAGAGGTCCCTTTCCCATCAAGCTTCTACCTGAGACAAGAGGTTCCTTACCCATCAAGCTACCTGCGCGCACGGATCCAGGGGGCACACCTGGGGCACGCCCCCTTTCGGCCAACAAATCTGTAAAATCGACCGTGAAGTTCTTACATTTGGAGCAAATCATTGAAATTCGCTGCAGATTTCAATGTTTCTATCATAGTGCGCCCCCTCTTTCCCGAAATCATGGATTCATCCCAGCTGTGACAAGAGGTCCCTTTTTTCCCATCAAGCTTCTACCTAAGACAAGAGGTCCCTTTTCCATGCGCAAGCTTCTACCTATAGCTTCTGCATCACCTTCTTGAAAAGTGTGTTTCCCTTCCTGCTGAGCTTTGATCCATGCAGTCTTTAGCAAATCTCCTCATCTTATCAGTGTGACGAGGTTTTTTTGGTACAGTTGATGAAGCAGACAAGGACAAGTATGACTGAAGGCTTGTGCTTTTTCATCAAGTCCAGAAAATGTTGTTTTTAAAAAAGGTGCGTTGAGGTCTCAGTTCTTGTTCAACCTGCTCCAAGGATTTATTCTCTTGTGATCTGTCCTTGTCATTTCCGTTGCGGTACCAACTCATCTCTCCTTGCTAAATGGAAAATAACCGTTATTTATGTTAGAAACAGTTGCATGTCCAGCCCCAGGTAACTATTATAGATTGTCTTTGATAGTGTGGTGATTGATCTCGTCCAGTTTGACCCTTGGCTTAGTATGAAAATGATTGGTCATCATCACGCAGGGGTTCTTTGCAGCTTCAGTGAGGAACCCAGGTCGGTGCTGTGAGCGGTGCCATCGAAGCGACGTGTATCTTGAAACAGGAGCTGCTTAAGGTACTGTCAAACTGAAGTAGTTCTGAAAGTGTCCTGTTCCATCCTAAAAACATCGTAAAACGGGCTAGAATATGTAACGTTGGCCAAATGATGTCTCGAAGTTATGGAGCACTCTTCCCGTCCGAGCCCGTCCAAGAAGTTCGTAAAAAGACTGTAAAAAGTTGCCCTACATCCACTCCGTTCGCACACAGTTTGAGCCCGTTTGGCAACATTTTCAAGAACGTACTGAGAACTAACTCAGTGTGATGGGGGCATTATAGAGAAACCAGTTTGAGCTGCGACAGGAGATAAATTTCAAGTTGGATTAAGAAAATCTCAAATCTCCACTGAATAATCCCCAAATGGGTCCTTATCACAGACTGCTGCACCTCCTCGTCGAAGAAGTAGTGACGATACGACAAAGACGCACCTGTTCCGGGGAGAAAACACTGGTTAAAGAGGAGCAAATGGTGGCTATTAGGGAGGCATTATGGTCCTATGAACATAGACGATAACTCCGACCATGTGAAGCATGATAATGGAGGATAACGACCATCGTGGTTATCTGCGGCGGAAGGCAGCACCGGCAGAGATAAATGTGATGGCCATTAGGAACAATTTTGTAGATGGGGTATCTCGCATCTTTTGTGGTGGTGGATCTGGGAGTGGGTACATCAAACGATGGGTCTGGTACCCTCCGGTTCATGTTTGGAGGCTTGCAGCGCAGTATGGCCCTGCCGATCTTATCTTCCAAGAGATTTATGAAATGATTCTTTTCATCCATAACTTAAGCCTAGCGAGTGTACATCACACTTGCGACTGGAGACAACTAGTCGCTACTGGCGACTGGGAGGATCTAGCTGGAACTGGAGGCGACTGATCAGTCGCCAGAAACGGTTGATGTACGCACCCTTGCGACTCGCTGGAACTGACATTTTGTCAGTTGTCGCGAGTTGCACACATGTTCAACTATCTAGCGACTAGTTGTACTCAGTTTCGTTCAGTCGCTGCGATGTACATGGTCTGGACATGAGGACTGATTGGATCCTCCTAGTTTTACTAGTTGCTGAATTTATGATGTGCGCACAGCGCGTATGTCACCATCCACTGATCTGATCAGTTGTTTCCATTCGCAAATGCCATGTACGCCCGGCTTAAAGCCCCAGAGTATTGAATTTTACGATATTTTCAAAATGTTAGGAGAGAGCACAAAGAGGTCTCACAGCCTTGTGAAGGTCCCCAAAATGTTTGTCTGATACGTACTTCAGAGAATCAAGGCCTAGTTTTCAGCACACATTAGAAAAAACGACAGGGAGAGCTCTAATGTATTCAGATGGAGCGCAGTACATTTTACAGTACGCTGACGTGTGCACTGACGTCAAGAATCGCAGATTTGCGTTTTTCAAATTTAATACAGTGGGGCTTTAAGAGTGACTTTACTCCTTCACTCTCGTATAGGCCCTACCCTTCTGGCAAATGCACTGATGTGATGTTCCCATGCCCGTTTGTTGTCGCCAGCATTTCGACTTTCAGATTTTATTCTTTTTGCCTGCAGACAGTTAGCCGTGACACCATCGTCGATCAGCATGTCTTCTTCACAGTTCTGCTTATCAAAATGTCATTGCCTCTTGGCTGTGTGGGAGAAAAAGTTGAACTGTCTGCAGTAAGGCGAATATGACTCTGTTTGCACAAATGGCACTATCACCCTGGGGATTATTAGCTGTACCGGTACTTATACTGCAAACGAAGTCTGCGATTCTCTTGCTTATACTACAAAAAAGGCGGGCATAGCTAAGCCCGGGTCTACGAAGTCCAGACTTCCTAAGCCCAGATGACATGGGTGGGCCTAGATCAAGTCCGGACTTGACCTTGGCTTCTACTTTGGTGTACATGTAAGTGCAATTACCTTAGTTCTAGACCTAGCGACAGATGGCGTTGCAGTAATTACATGTGTTATATTACATTTAGTGACCCGCGGATGTAACCTCCGAATTCACCTGCGATCGCTGGTGAATCCACTAATTGGATTTGTAGTGTAAGGGTGGCTTTCCATTGGAGCATTCGAGATAGACTTTTTTCCACGTGTGGGCCTGTCGCTTGCGAGAAAAAAGGTCGATCCTCTCACGCGTGTCTTGCGATTGCCGAAACGTGTTCATGGAAACACATTAATGAAAATGAATTGGATCAACTTTTTGGCACAGAATTCTGTGCACGGGAACGCTCCAATGGAAAGCCAGCCTAAAGTGCTCTGTTGGAGAAACCTGGACTTCTTCTGAGTCCGGACTAAAAGAAACCCGGACTTCTGGTTCAGTTGTAACTATGGCTATTCTCTATAACATCGTAGTGATCAATGTTTTCTTCTTGCGGCCCTCTTCGTCTTCGCTCGCAGACAGCCACGACTTGAACACAATCTCTCATATCTAGACATTAGTTTCTCCATTACAGAAAAGGTGATGAAACTATTTTATCATAATACGGTGTCCATATCTGAGATTGCAGCTGAGTCTTCGCCATCTCCATATTTCATGTTTATCACAAGCTTTCATCCAAATATCAATAATTCAGCATGATCTCTGATGGAGCCAAGATGGGGGCATAATGTCCTCTCGGTATTCTCCGATCAGCCTCTTTGTGCATTGCGTCCGAGAAGGGAAGATTAATTCTTGTATCATAAAGGTACTTTTATGCGTTGTGTCCGGCGATGAAGATTGATGACTAGAGTGGATGGTCTATAAATAGAGATACGGCTCGCTCTATTTGGTCACTTTGTCCGAAATGTTGAAGTGGAAATTAGGTGACGACGAACTTGTTGCGAATCATTTGGTTCGAACTTCAAAGCCTTGGCTGATGTAGCTTATTTTTGTGCTGCTCACATTGGTCATCATACTGACAGAAGGCTCAAAATAACTTTTTTACTTGTATAGCAAAATTGCAAATCAAGGGTTCCACTTGTTAGCAATCTTGGTACTTTGTGTAGCAACTTTTTTGTCCATGCAACAACGGAAGCCATTTTGCATGATTGTTGATGTCAACCTTGCACACAACAACACTTGCGCGTGCATGGCGAACATACTGTGACTCATGCGTAACAATCATGAAAGCGAGGTTTGGTTGGCGTCGTTAGTTGCGGATAAACTATACTGACTCAGACTGATTCCTTGACGAGCCGTGGGTCTGCCGTGGCTGTCTCTATAAAAACGATATATCGCAATTTTGAACGTACCTCCTCGGCCATATCACACTTTCTGATTTTTCTGTCGCAAATTGTGATGCGATACCGCTTAATATTTTGAGCCCTGTGACAGATGAGCCAGATTTCCCCACCTTTGTATGGCTTTGTAAAGAGTCATAAGAACTTGGAGCAATTTCTGAACACTCGTGACGTCCGGTTCCCTTGTTCTTTTGTGTTACATCAATCGCCTCTTAGCATTGCCTACCAGTTAGTTGTTCAACGCTGTACGTTCTAACTGAGGTGTAGTTTAGTGACAGTACATCACTGATGGCTAGACCCTGGGGCCCTTGTCGTGGATTTGTAACAACAAGAATTGCACCCTGGAGATTGCTGTCCAACTCTGATGAGATAAGAACCTGTGAATGGTGAAGACACTGAGCTGTACATCTTCTTAAGTACTTGCCGATGGGATGTAACGGAGGGATATGTCATCCAGACCAGGATAGGATCTATTCACCCTTGTCGAGCACTTCAGCATTGGACTCAGGAGAGTTTTTGGCCAAGATACACTACTTCGACCTATGAAAAGCATCACCTTCCCTTGAATACCCTTCCCTTGAATGGTGAAGACACTGAGCTGTCATCTTCTTAAGTACTTGCCGATGGGATATAACGGAGGGATATGTCATCCAGACCAGGATAGGATCTGTTCACCCTTGTCGTGTGCACTTCAGCGTTGGACTCCGGAGAGTTTTTGGCCAAGATACACTACTTTTGGCCAAGATACACTACTTTGACCTCTCTCTATGAAAAGCATCACCTTCCATTGAATACCCTTCCCTTGAATGGTGAAGACACTGAGCTGTACATCTTCTTAAGTACTTGCCGATGGGATGTAACGGAGGGATATGTCATCCAGACCAGGATAGGATCTGTTCACCCTTGTCATGCACTTCAGCGTTGGACTCCGGAGAGTTTTTGGCCAAGATACACTACTTTGACCTCTCTATGAAAAGCATCACCTTCCCTTGAATACCTTGAACCGTTAAACAACAGAGTTATTTCTTTTAGGTGCTGTTAAACTCCAAGCATCACAGTATGCAACACTACACTACTGTACGCCATGCCTAAGCAATAGTACGCTACCCTACGACAGTCCGGCGAAAAATCCTTTGAGGTTGGCGTAGTGTTAGGTATGGAAGGGCGTAGTGTTGTGTACTTTTGCTTAGTGTGGGGTCAAGGATTACGCTGATCTGCGCGTAGCAACATTTATTTCATGAGCAGGCTGCCTATAATTTTGGCGTACTCGGTATGCCGCACAAGACAACTCTACACAGGTTTGGTTTGAAAGGGGCTTTAGTAAAAGTCTTCCTTGAATGAAGGGGTTGGTGGTCAAGTTGTTACCTTTGTCTATGTCAACCTTCAATTGCTTGTGTCTTTCTGTGACTGAAATAATTTTTCTAGGTTTTAATTTCACAATTTTTGCTTAGGGAAATGAAACCCGCAACCTCACCGGGTGACACCACTGATATTTCCACTCAGTTACTCCGATAGCTCTTATTCATGAACGGTTTCACCATTCCTCGCCATCTCACGTCACTAAAGGACGAGTTGTAAACGGCTACTGGCAATATTTCCTGCTGAACTGCCATCAGAGCTTAACACATCGCTTACGCTGTTCATGGTGTGAATTCTAAACACTCTTAGGGGTCATTTGGAGCTCTCAAGCGGAACACATAACTGACCAGCTAACGTTCAGAATGGCCCGAGGTGTGGTTATGGCTTCTTGTACCATTCGCTGATCATTTTTATGGCCATTCAACGTTGAAGTTCTAGAATGGCACTCAGAATTTGTGAGGCTGCATAATGCGATATTTTGAGGAGGCGTTCGTCTACATTGCTATGCTACTGACTGATTGCTGTCTTCATTCCTGTGGAGCTCTGTGAAGGCAGTGACAGACTGGTGCATAAGCAACGTGTTGGGAATGCATTCAACCAATCAGGGAGGCGGTAACACAGACCGAAACACCTACCGAAGAATCTGATTGGCGGAACGCCTGCAGGATGCGCTGCGTACGCGCCAGTGTGTCACCGCCTTGCAGCGAGCTCCAGCAACCCTTTATTTTGCTCTTCCTTCAGCTCTAATGATGCTTGGTTCACTAGGAAGTACATTATAGTCAAGAAGGTATTTGGTATTTGTATTTGATTTTTCTGCCACGGCTGAAGCCATAGCATATATTGGCCCTGGTAAGTACGGAAGAGGCCATCTCAAGCTACTCATGTTCCTCACTTGGATGGGGTCTTTTACTTGCCCTTGCAAAGAAACAAAGTACAAGGCACCATTGCTTACTGTCCCATGCGACGGACGTGAAGAGCCGGGAATGGAATCCCATATGGCCCGGGCTGGATTCGAACCCAGGACCTGCCACTTGCTGAGCGAACGTGATAACCACTATGCTATCAGGGCTTAGAAGGGAAATGAAACTATCACAAGGAAATGAGCTGGGCCCAAAATGTCAGTCTCTCATCCCCAAATACTGTAAAGCAGGAAAATTTCACGTGCAGGAAATTTTCGCGAATTTCGCGAGAGTGTATGAGTCGCGAAAATTTCCTGTCGCGAATATAGCCTAAATACAGGCAAGTGATAAACATGGTCCGTGAAAGAAAACTTAAAAAAAAAAAAATGGCAGAGACTCGCGAAAATATCCTGCAGGGAATATGTCTATAAATCTTGATTCATGAAAATTTCCAGCCACGAAATTATCTTGCTTTACAGTACGAAGGCGATTGCCCCTGGACAAAATCTGTCTCCATCTTCCTCTGCACTGTTCCTTTCCTGTATTGTCTTCGGCTTGACTTGGCCTTATGTCTAGCAAAAAGGCATAACTCTCACGTACCAACTGCGATGGCAACCCTTCGTCATATGAGGGTGATAACAGCTTCATCTGCACCTGAAACGGCAGCTTGATAAAGATACTTTCTTCCCTGCAAATTGTGAAGAATGAGCACCCGTCAGATTTGAAGTGTTCACCGTAAGTCATCGCACTTTGTAGGAATTCCACGCAACTTTTGGTTGCAAGTTGTCAAGTTTACAACACCTAGAAGAATAGTTGTGAGATGAACAGCTTCCGGGGTAAAAATAAGATAAGCTGAGAGTCCCTGAAAAACTGTTGTTATCATGACGAGGTGTCGTAAATATGAACAACTGCTGCCGCTTGTTGGTTTTTGTGCACTGATTAGACAGCAGCATAAAGGAATACACAGTAGGATCCAGAGTGGTGAGACAGATGGGGAGAAGAATAACTTCAACTTGCATGGAGCATGCGAAGGGTCTTCTTCCGAAGAAGGGGGGGCTCGGGTGGGAAAAAGTGGACTGAGGGCGCCCGGGTCGGCTGCCCCCGAGGGACGAATCCCTCGTGTCGCCTGCCCCGCGACACTCTCCCACTTGGTATCTGCATGAATAGCTTGTCCATATCTTCGATAATCGAAGGGCGATCTGCTCACCACTGCGTTACATCATACATCACCCTTCAAGAAATAGACCAGTCCACGGCGTATCCGCTGCCTCTTGAAGAGGAGGCCAATCAGAACCGGTGTTGTAAAATTTCCTCATGGTACAAATAGCGGTAGGCAAAGACCCGATATAAAGTGCAATATGATTGGTCGACCGGTAAAGTTGGCATCGTGCCATGATACGCTGTGGACCGGTCTATTACTCGGAGGGTGATGTACGATGTAACGCAGTGGTGAGCAGATCGCCGTTCGGTTATCGAAGATGCTTGTCCATGGCCGATGTTGTTTCTCCCTGAGGACATGCGAACTCGTGTTGCCTGTTTCGACATACAGTACAGGTCACAATTGACATCCCTAAGTCTTCGCGTAAGTGACTCGTAAGTTACAAGTAACTTACCCGTACGCATAACTCACGGCTTTGATGTCGCGTAACTCACTGCGTAACTCCCCAAAATCATGTAACTCGCCTCGTAGCTCACTGTGGAACTCACCGCGTAACTAGCGAAATTCGCGTAACTCATCTCGTAAGTTACGCGTAACATAGCTCGTGAGTTGTTGCGTAAGTTACGAGTGACTTACGCATAACTTATGCGAATTTAGGGATGTCAATTGTGACCTGTACTGTAAGCTGACAATAGACCTGCAGAAGAACTCTGAAGAGAACTTGTTATGGATCTGAGTTAAAAATTCATATCAGTTGATGAAAATTGCGGTGACTGCCAGAAGAAGGAGAGGTCAATCGATGACGTGAAATCTATCCTTGCCGTGGACCGGTTGGAGTGTCATGAATCGTGCGTGATGAAGCCGAGAGTCTTTTTTGACACTTTTCCGCCATCTGGCTTTTCTCACGACGTGAAATCATTCGTGCTGTTAAACATTTTGCTATCAGTAGGGATTTAGTAAATGGCGGATGGTGAAGGATTGAGAATTTCGACTTTAGTCTTCAGCGGAAAAGCTTCCATCAGATTGAAAAAAACGTCTCAAGTTATGGAATGTTATTTTAAGAATGCTTGCCTTTGGGTTTTAAAACAGCGAACATTAGTGAAAATGTGCAAAAAATGCATCGGGAAGAAAATCTGCTGGAGTCATAGTGCCATTTAACGAGATTTATGCAAAATAATTGCTCTTGCCTTTTAGTTTTACAGTGTAGTACACTATAAACGTAATGAAAATGTGCAAAAAATTCTTCAGTAGGAATGATTAGTTGGAAATTGTAGCACCTGTTAACTGGCGGATAGAATTGGATAGCATGCCTCGGCCATTAATCTGACTAACTATAGGGCAGACGTTTCTTACACTATTGAAACCCAATATCTGAGTCGAATCTTTGCCTCCGAGACGATGATGCAGTAGACCTGTGCATTTGTCGAATTATTATAAGGAAATGTACAATTGATGAGTGCAAATTCAGCTGAAATTGGCAAGTGAAACCTTATGCTACCTAGAATCTGTCGGTGAAAACTTTTGGATGATTTTCCAATCTGGCCACTGTAGCAAACGGATACAGAATCCCGATAAGGAATCCAATGATTCGCCCGCAATTCGATCGCAACTATTGAGCGATTGCGCTTCGTTGGAGACGCCACGCTTGATTGGTAGCGTTGTGTTGGAATTCAAGAGGTATTCAAGATGTATTTATCGATGAGGAGCCTGCTAAATATCACCAATGGGAGGCGCTGTAGCAGGCCTCACACGAGGGCGGTTCAGCACTTTTCAAAACCATGCTGAACCTCAATGACACTGCCTAGACACCGTAAGGGTGTTCGCCATTGACCGCCACCTCGTTTTTGGAACTGCAGGATTTTTTGATTTGACCTACTTTTTAAGGTCACATGTCAAAGTTCGAAATGTTGCCATTTGGTGGCAGGTTTCGTAACTGCTGGGTCGAAGTTCAAAATGTTGCCATTTGGTGGTGCGTTACGTAACGGCTAACATATACAGCCCTATGTCAGTTGACCTACGACACCAAGTCCGATTCGATTATTCGCTTGGCCACCAGGTGGCAAAAAACGAAAACTCAAATTCCTATAATTCCTCAACTCATATGTCTGGATTGTCTCCAAATTTTCCCCATTGGTACATGTATATGACATGTAACGGGTTTTTGATTTGACCTACTTTTCAAGGCCACAGAGGTCAAAGTTCAAAAGGGACTGTTTAGTACTGGGTAGTAGCTTCTAACTTGGTATGATCAGGTGTCTGGGTACCCTCTGTACCTGGAGTTCACTCAATGCTTGCCTGGGAACATTTCGATTTAACATTTGTTATTTGTTCTTCTGGTACATTCACACAGGTGAGCACATGGTCCATGGACCATTTCATTTCCATGTTTCATTGCAGTTGAAAACTTCGTTAATGTAACTTGTCTCGAAACGTGACAAAATTCGATTAAAAAAATTCAGCTCAAACCATATCAACCGCTCCCCGAAGCCTCCGACTTCATACCGTGCACTTTACCACCAACTCTAATTAGTACCAGGGAAGCTAAATTACAATGACACACCGGCAGAACAGATTTGCTTAGGAACTGAAATAAATTTCATTAGGTATAAAATAACAGCTGTATCTATCGCCCGGGGACACTGCTTCGATTCCGCTTGCCGCGTATATCGGAAAATCAGACTGATAATGGGAAGAACAGTTGGCAGGTTTTACTTGCCGATGATATTTCATCCCGTTGTATACTCGTTCTGTCTCCAGGGCGTTTAACCTTTTCTCGCTCGGGAAATTAGCGATGTGTTGATTTCAAAGCGAGTTGTGTCGATTTCAAAGTGGGTTTGTGTGAAAATTAACAGCGTTGAGATGATGCGGTAATGTATCAGTTGTTATTCGTGGGAATCTTATTTTAGGTCATTGATGCCCTGCAGCACCTCGGGTATTTCAGGAATTGAGCTACGTGTGATGTGACAACTGAAAACATAATTGACCAAACTCCTGTATTACAAAAGGTTATACATGTACATGTACATTATACAAAAGGTTATACATTATGTATCTTTGTGATTCCTTTATGTGACCCGTCACGGCAAAACTAGGCCCATGTCACTGAGAAGGTGCGCCTCAACGAACTAAGATGACACCAGGAGAGAATGGAAGAAATAGATTATTTCAGATCTCACAATAGACAGACAATATTGAAACTCACAAACATTTCGTCTCAACCTGCCAAGTTCAGAGCGGCATGCGCCTACTTTTGCTGTGACGGGTCACATATGTGACCCCTTGTATAACGTAAAGCCTGCCGCACACTGGAGCTATCCGCTGAGCAAAATGTCATTCGAGACTGTTTGCTCAGCAGATAGAGGCAGAAAACTCGCCGAAGAATACGCACACACGTGAGCTACTTGCTGAGCAAACAGTCTCGAATGACTTTTTGCTCAGCGGATAGCTCCAGTGTGCGGCAGGCTTAAAACTGTTTGGGTTTGGAGATTGGACTACTCGCAGGGTGCTGAGGGACGCCTCGTTTAACATGGGTCATTGAACCATCTTTTTTTTAAGATGGGGATTTGGCCTAGTGGTTAAGGTGTGCTGCCCCTGAGTGCTGGCGATTGATGCCTTATGCGAGGGTCCGTGAGTTCGAGTCCGGTAGGAAGCCATGTCTTTCACCTTAGAAACCTGTTATTATTTTTCATGCCCTTTGTGATTCACAGAAGTGTAGGCTGGGATATCTTAGGAGACACCCACAGTTCCTAAGATACAAGTGATTCAGGAAGTGAATTGATTTCATAAGTTTCTGAATCAGAGGCCTTATTGGTTTATCAGGTGTGGCCTAGCTGTCTGACTCATGCCAAGGAGGTGGTAGCTTCATGTGTCCCACTCGTTTTGCCTCGATGATCGGATGTGCTCTAGCCCACTCGGGTTTGATCATGGTGCAAGTTTTGAGGCATCCCAATGTTATCGTGTAGGACTCGTTGTAGGCAAGAAAATATATCGTCAAGAGAGTTGCCGGCTCCCTATCTGATGAGCCTACGTCCTACCCTAGCGCGCACTGCACTTCCGACTGGAAGCAATCCGATCGGTCGCTGGTGAGGTCCCACTCGTTTTGCCTTGATGATATGCTTTAGCCCACTCAGGTTTGAATGTGGTCCAAGTTTTGAGGCACCAACGGCATCACATAGGTCTCATTCCAGCCAGGAAAATATATCTTCAGGAGAGTTTTGCCGGCTCCCTATCTGATGAGCCTACGTCCTACCCTGACGCGCACTGCACTTCCAACTGAAAGCAACATCTGATCAGTTGCTGTTGATGTACATGCTTCATGCACAGCGCAAATTCAGCAACTGGGAAAAACTAGCAGCATCCAATCAGTCATCATGTCCTGACGGCGTACATCGCACTTGTGCCTGGCAGCAACTCGGGTAACATCCAGGGCGTTGACACTCGATGAGACACGATTTCGTTCAGGAAACTGGCACTGATCAGTCACAAGCCCGCGTACATCGCAGCGACTGAACAAAACTGGGTACAACTAGTCACTAGATAGTTGAACGTTATGTGCAACATGGAATGACTGTAATTTCTCAGTTCTAGCTAGTCGCAAGCGTGCGTACATCGACCATTTCTGGCGACTGATCAACCGCCGCCAGTTCCAGCCAGTTCTTCCCAGTCGCCAGGTAGCTCAGTGGCGACCAGTTGTATCCAGTCGCAAGGCTTTAGAGGCCACAGATGCTGCTCAAACCACTATGCCACTCAGAGCGTTACCCGAACAACCATCCCCGTAACATCCCTGCAGACATTTCCCCCACTCCCCATCCGATAATTCTACCCAGTCGTTAAGATCGTAATGTTTCGAACTGAACACATCGAGTCTTTCAGAGACCCGGCACAAGGTTCCCGCAGGGTAATTGTAGAAGCTTGGAGCGTGATTTAAATGTCTTTCTCTAATGGTATATGATCATTCAACTATGATGCAAGTCTTCTCTCTGACAAGACATAGATAATATTCTAACATGTCTAAGACTGTTACATCTGGTATATACATCAGTGGGGTTGGGATCTTGAGCTGAAAAATTGGCAACTTTCAATTCTTGCGAAAGATTTCTGTGGTATCATCATGAATTGAGAACCAAGTCCTCTATCATGATATGTCAGTTCTGCGGACGCCAATTGGCCAATTTCACATGCTGACCCTAAGGCTACGGGTATACTGAACGCGAATTCGCATGCGATAGGGCAACGCATGCGATTTATGCTTTGAGTGCCTTTGTTTGCGTGCAGTGTGGCGGAAAATAACAAAGCCTTTGACGCACAGGACAACGGATCGCGTTCGGTATACCCGTAGCCTTATGCCCCCTTTCACTGAGCTAATTCTCAGTGCGTTCTGAGAAAATGTTGCCAAACGGGCTCAAACTGTGTGCAAACGGAGTGGACGTAGTGGCAACTTTTTACAGTCTTTTTACGAATTTCATAGACGGGCCCGAACGGGAAGGGTGCTTCAGAACTTCGAGGCATTATTTGGCCAACGTTACACGTTCTAGCTCGTTTTACGATTTTTTAGGACAGGGCATGACGTTTTAAGAACTACTTCAGTGTGACAGTACCTTAAACCCCATACTCAGTGTGTACGGATTTTAGCTCAGTAACCGTCAGCTGAGAGGTCCTGTTGGGTACTTCGGTTGGTGTCATCCCAGATTTTTGACAGGTGGATGGCCAAGAAAGTGGATCCTTACAGCTCTCTCTGAGTTCGAGTGGACCTTCTTCTACTGTACTTGTTCAACCACCTGTGTTTGTTACAACACAACTCGTGTACTCAACAGCTCCCAGACAAAATCAGCAATCGTGCAAGCTGTCATGTTTTAGGACAGCGGGTATAAACCAATCACTGGAACAGCCAATCATATTGATCTGTATGCACTGCGCATTAGTCGCAAAGGGATTTCCCGATTGATGGAATGGCTTTATTGATTGAGTACGGTTCGATGTTCAATTGAAAATCACCGTATTGGAAATCATTGTCTGTTGGGAGAAATACAGGATTAGATCCAGTTTTGTTGCGGTATGATGTCGGGGATCTGGCTTATGGTCTGCTCTGAGCTGTAACCCTTAAGGCCTGTTTCCACTAGAGTGGTTTCCATGGCGTTTTGCGATGAGTGGTGCAGCTTCCAGAGGCAATGGGATAACTAACACACAAAATGATTTGCTAAACCATCAAAGGACGCTCCAAACCACACCGCTCTGCAAAATGTGATGGAAAGTGCTGTGGAGGAAGTGGGCCTTCGGAGTCTTCATCCTAGTCTGTCTAAAGCGGAGCGTACATCACACTTGCGACTGGAGAAAACTAGTCACCACTGAGCTACTGGCAACTGGGAGGATCTAGCAGGAACTGGAGACGACTGATCAGATCAGTTACTTCCAGTCGCAAGTGCGATGTACGCCTGCCTTCAGAATATTAGGTTCGGTTTTACCACTTGAATTCACTAAGGCACTGACTTACACTACAGCGCAGAGAAGGAATCACACGAAGCAGGGTACCATTTGCATTGTTGCACCCTTCCCGTCCGAGCCCGTCCATGAAGACTGTAAAAAGTTCTCACTACGTCCACTCCTTTCACACACAGTTTGAGCCCGTTCGGCAACATTTTCAAGAACGTACTGAGAACTAGCTCAGTGCAATGGGGGCATTAGCTGCCTGATATTTGAATTCATTGTATTAAAATCATACCCTGACGTTAGGTGGAAAATCTTACGAAAACCTTACCGTGTTGTAATGTACCTGGAGCAAAAGCAATTGTTCATTTCATTAATAATGAAAAACCAATAAAACTTGCTTTTCGCATCTGTTGCCCCGAGTTCTCCTTCACAGATTTAAACTTACAAGGCCGAGTCCCGCCTAAAGCCCCTTCCACGCCGGACCTGGGTTGAGTTGCGTTGTGCGGCGTACCAAGTATGCTGAAATTAGGCTGCGTACTTATAAAATAAATATTGCTGTGCGCAGAATCGGCGTAGTCCCTGAACCCACACTAAGCAAAAGTATGCAACACTACGCCCTTCCATGTGTAACACTACGCCAGCCTCAAAGGATTTTTCGTCGGACTGTCGTAGGGTAGCGTACTATTGCGTAGACATGGCGTACAGTAGTGTAGTGTTGCGTAGACTTGCGTACTTTTTGCGTCCAGTGCTCTACGCCAAAAGTACGCTAAAAAATTAAACATCTTTCATTTTTTGCGTCCATCTCGCATACCCCTTTGCATCCCTCGGGGTATTGCCACGTAGGGCAGCGTAAACTCAGCGTAGTCGGTATGCCGCAGTACACAACTCTACATAGGCCCGGTTTGAAAGGGGCTTAAGGGAAACTCAAATTCAACCCTCTCCCGTCACAGGAACCTGAACGTTCCGAGCATTCTGTTCTCTTGCCGAGTTCTTAGATTCAAAACGTGAGCTATTTCCCAAGGTGCCGAGGCAATATATGTTAGCAATCCACCTGCTAGCAATTGCCAAGAAAGCGATAGGGCTATCACGGTTAACTTAATTTGTCAGTGTAGATTTTCCCGAGGGAGGTCTGAACCGGTGGCCACGTTTGCGCAGGAATTGAGATAACATTAGCCGACAGGGTTTCTGAGATCAATGACGGCATTGAACATAAAAAATTTACCGTTGAATTGAAAACCAAGGGGCAAATATGGAACAGGAGCAGTCAGCCGTGCATATTGCTAACAGATGGCAGCACAGTCTTAGCGGACCAAATGTACAGGAAATCTATTATGATCGCTGCTCGATCGATAATGACCGGGTCCGCTAGATGCATTGAATTGGGCCCTAGTGACACCTAGTGGTCAACTCGCTGACAGCTCCTCCTATTGCTGGCTCTGTACAAAGCTGTTTCTAAGAAAGTGCCAGGAGCATAGGGAAGTCGCACTGCCAAAGAGAGTCACTTAATCGCATGATGAATAGAATTGAACCTGCATCCCTGGGGCAACAGGGACTGCTGTTTTAAAGCCATACAATCACGAAAGCTACCGTAGCCGTCGATTCACATTTTTGTTCGAACAAAAATGCGAGAAAGTTTCTTAGCAAAAGTTAGATGACGAAAAACAAGTGTTGTGGTAGAGTCGATCATCAATCAGATTATTTCAAATAGAAGCATGCCACTTTCACGTGACTTTTTATGGTTCCCGATCATGAAGATCGGGAACCATATTGTGGTTGGTCATGGTGTCTGTCTGTGTGTGTGTGTGTGTGTGTATCTGTGTATCTGTGTGTGTGTCCGGTCTGTCACGCCTCCATATCTTATCTCCTTCAACAGCTACAGCTCTGGCAACACAACCTACCCCTAGGTTTGTCAACCTGGGCAATCCAATGAGCTAATTATTTTCAACATCAGATGCCTCCATCATGATGTAATCAACATATCAGACATGATATTTTGTCCGTCACGCTTTTATCTGATGCCATAACTCGGCTCCTTTAACACCTAGAGCAACAGAAACAAGTTCTACCCTGAGGTTTTCATACCCTAGGAATCGAATGGACTGATTACTTTTGATCTGAGATGTTGGGGTCATGGTGATATCGATATCACCAATTTGATATT
Organism: Notospermus geniculatus; assembly: GCA_002633025.1. Taxonomy (NCBI): domain Eukaryota; kingdom Metazoa; phylum Nemertea; class Pilidiophora; order Heteronemertea; family Lineidae; genus Notospermus; species Notospermus geniculatus. The sequence continues at coordinate 106,090 of NMRB01002017.1, read as the reverse complement.
TTGAGATANCCCACACACACACACACAATACACCATTCAAGTCCGTGATTTGGTGACCCCATACACAATACACCATTCAAGTCCACTATTTGGTGTCCCCATACACCATGGCATTGATTGAGCTGCATGATTTGGTCCAGTTTCTCATGGTTCATGATTTATCTCGCCGGTTCCATACAGAATACCTCAGTATCTTAGTCTTTGATGGCAGTGATTGAAGGAATTGATGCAAATATTTGCGATGATTTGTTCTGTTGGATGAGTCAGTCATCTTGATAGAGATTGATGTCTTGGAAGGTGGTTGACATGAGACGATCTCGATGACTTCCTGAGTGCATGTAGTGTGGGCTGGCTGACTTGGCGGTGTGGGTGGTGTTCATGCCTGTGTTGTGTTGAAACCATAGAGCATGCGAATTGAGAGGGAAATGCCATTCACGTAGTGGCTGTATCATGTGGTGATTCGTGCCACACAGGTTGAAGTCGAAGCATTATTGGCCCTGGTAAGAATGGAAAAGGTCATCACAAGCTACTCATGCTCCTCACTTGGATGGGGTCTTCCACTTGCCCTTGCAAAGAAACAAGGTACAAGACATTCTTGAAGCCTCCTTTACTCTAAGGTCCACTTTAACCTTTTGTATTTTGCCCTGCAAACAATAGCTAAATGTAAACCTTAGAGTTAGGAAGCTTCTAGAATACGGCCCTATGGCTGACTGTCCCATGCCACGGGCGTGAAGAACCAGGGATGATTAATCCCATATGGCCCAGGCCAGATTCGAACCGAGAACCTGCCGCTTGTTAAGGGGACGTGATAATCACTCGGCTATCACGGCTCCTAAAGGGAACAAGGGGGTCTTACGAAAACAGGGTAGTTGTTTGGGTTTGGTTGCCAAGATAGATCAAGGAGTCCATGCTTACCAGAACAATTCAGCTAGAACCAGTGAAACCAAGGTGTTCATGCGAGTTCGGCTGACCACCAAGAAACTCCGATAGCACTAACAAGGCGTAACAGAGAAATTCTGTAATACCTCTCTGTTAGGCACTGTTAGTGCTATCGGAGTTTCTTGGCGGTCGGCCCTGGACTTTTGTTGGGTGTTTGTACTGCACTATCCTCCTGTGGTTCGAAGTGAGAGGGGTTAAGGTTCTGGGGCTGGGGGCTGGAACTCCACCAATACACCTGGCCATTGTTCTTATGTGTAAACTTTTCATCACTCTACAAATAGGCCTACATGCCAAAATTTCAGCTATTATTATGATGGAGGTGGCAATCATTCAACCTTGTATTCTTTCCACCGGATACCCCGGAGTGTGGAACAACACGTTCATGTTTATAATGACAACACGCAAACCTTAAAATACCATATCATTCATATCTAACATAATGAAAGAATGAGTGTTAACATTCCTGAGTTGGGCAAACACAACATCATATTGCTTATGTTACCAGAGACAAATGGTTACCTATTCTTCTCCGCCTTCCAGCCAGCGGTCATCGACATCCCCCAACCATTCCTCCATTCATGTCGATTGTATCATTTGGAAGGGATACTACAATCACTGGCTGGCAGCTTTTTCATAGCAGAGGCTCCAGGTGCCTCTAGAATGTCTGTAGCCAGGGGGACATTGCACTAAAATGCGACTGGAAGTAACTGATCTGATCAGTCACTGGTGACGTACGCGCTGTGCGCACATCGCAAATTCAGCAACTCAGCAAAACTGGGAGGATCCAGTCAGTCATCATGTCCTGACTGCGTACATCGCACTTGCGACTGGCAGCAACTCAGGTAACATCTGGGGCGTTGCGAGTCGATGAGACTCAGGCTCAGAAAACTGGCACTGATCAGTCGCAAGCCCGCGTACATCGCAGCGGCGGAACGAAACTGGGTACAACTAATCGCTAGAAAGTTGAACATGTATGCAACTCGCAGTGACTGGCAAAATCTCAGTTCCAGCAAGTCGCAAGGTGCATACATCGACCGTTTCTCGCGACTGATCAGTCGCCTTCAGTTCCAGCTAGATCCTCCCAGTCACCAGGTAGCTCAGTGGCAATAGTTGTATCCAGTCGCAAGTGTGATGTACGCCTGGCTTTATATCATTTGGAAAGGACACTACAATCACTGGCTGGCAGCTCTTTCATAGCAGAGGCTCCAGTTGCCTCCTAGAATGTCTTTAGTCAATGTTATCAGTCCTCAGCCCAAAACCAAGAAGTTAAAAATGTCCTTCCAAAGGAAGACATCATGACAAACATTGGCAACCAAATTTCCTTGAACAGCAGGGACGTTTGTTTGCTTACCATTATTATCGTGATACCAACCTATGTTGCCTTGGAGAGTACAACTGCTTCGCCATGTCCCTCGAGGATCGTACCAACATTCATGCCTGGTGGAAGCCGGCTCGCTGGTTTTTTTCTTCTCTACAATGAAGATGGATCGGGCAAATCTGAATGGCAATCAGCCACTTCGTGTGCTTGTCCGGGGCTGATAGCACTGACCGCTCTTATGATCTGTTTATTTTTGCGCTGATGTCGTTGAGGATGGACTGCGTGGTCTCTACTGCTGACCATCTCACCTCGTCCAAGACAACTGCTGGTGAACGTGCCTCTGGACTGGTCAGTTGAAGGCGGTACGAACCACCACCTCTGTTTGGCCTCGGTTGTTCTCGTACCAAAGTAATTTCAGACATGATAGAGTGATGTCTAAGACTTCAACATAAGCCATGCAAGTGTCGCTGAAGGTTACCAATACCATGTCATAGTTATGCCACTCTTGGTTGGTGTGAAATAACACAGCTAGGTGAGTAGACCACGTCAGGGAATGTTCAGATGTAGTTGTGTGCATTGAACCCCTTGCAGCTACTATATGGCACGGCTTAACCCGCTGGCCATGGAGGATTTCCTTTATTGCCTAGTGGATAGCGCGTTGGCCTCGGCGCTAGAAGTTAAGCAACGGAGAGCGCGGTCACTACGTGGATAGGTGACCGGTGTGCGTATAATAGATTGTATACAATCCTGTGCCTTAATAGATGCTGCTGTTTCCTGGTCCAGCAAAACCCAGGAAAAAGCCAGAGGTTTCACACAAGGCCAAACCTTGCCATCTAGATGTACCAGTCAAAGAACTCTACATGTTGGTAGTAACTCAATACCACACCGCCACATCGCTCACAAAAAAGTCAGACTACGATCATGTTCGCTCTTTGAGCAGTCGAGGACTTTTTGTACCTCGTCTTAGGCTGCTACCGTCTGCATCTGGTCATGTCGAATTCCATGTCTGGCCGAGTCTGATGGTTTCTGTGGTGAAGTTGGACTCTGAGGAATGAGGATTACATGTTGATGAGAACTGTTGTAAATGCTGTTGAATACGGCCGCAGCATTCCACCGCTGGAGTTGGGTTGTTGCTTGAGGGGCGTAGTTGAACACAGAGCAAATTGGCAGGTCTACATGTATATACAGTAGATACGCGGGGTTGAGGACCGGAGGGGACCAAGTCTTTCCCTCTCGTCTTGCAGTCCTGCTGAACACCGCAGATGCTAAAGGTACTGTAAGACTAAAGTAGTTCTCAAAACGTCCTGTCCCGTCCCCCAAAAAATCGTAAAACGGGCAAGAACATGTAACTTTTAATGCAACAAAAACTGAATCAATGTTGATGAGCAGAAAACATGTACCATCCCAAATACGTCTCTATTTCGATCAACAACCAGTAGATTTTGTTTCTCACCATAAACACGTCGGTCTGATTTTGAATAATACTGGAACTTGGAATGATCACATTGAATCTATTACTTCAAAAGCTTTGAAACGCATTGGTATATTAAGAAATCTGAAATATAAAATCAATAGAAAACATTTGGAAACCTTATACAATTCTTTTATCAGACCCATTCTTGAATATGCTGACGTTGTTTGGGATGGTATTCCTGATTACTTGGCACAAAAAGTAGAGAAAGTTCAAATTGAAGCACTAAGAATTATAACCGGTTTGACAGTTAGCTGCTCAACTTTAAATCTGTATAAGGAATCTGGGTATCTACCACTTAAAGATCGTCGCAAATTACATCGTTTGATTATGTACTATAAAATATTACATGGTGAGGCTCCTGAGTATCTGATTCAGCTGGTTCCACCCAGGATAGAAAATCAGAGATATAATTTAAGAAACCAGGATGATATCACTTCTTTCTTTTGTCACACAGAATCTTTTCATAAATCCTTTTTTCCTACGACAACAAGGGAGTGGAACCGGCTGCCTCATGATACAAGGGAGTCTCAATCTCTAGATCCATTTTCAAAAACAAAATCTTGACCCAATTATTACCTGTTTCCCCACCTGCTTGGTACTCATATAGTAATAATAGATTTAGTCACATTCACCATTGTCGTTTAAGAAATAATTGTAGTGCACTTAATTATCATTTATATATTAATCACGTGAGGGATAATCCACGTTGTACTCATTGTTTGAACAATGCTATTGAAGACCCAGCACACTACTTTTTTGAATGTCCATTCTTTAAAACACAGCAGATACAAATGCAAGATGAATTAGCAGAACATTTTTTACCACCCAAGGAGATTCCTAATACTTTAAACGAATTTTTATATGGAAACAATAGATTAACCCTAGAAGATAATAAGGCACTTTTCAAAATCGTGCAACATTTCATTTTACGAACAAAAAGATTTAAATAATAATTACCCCTTAGGCTATCATAGCGTGAATTATTCTTCACCAGTTTCTCTGGTTATTATTCAATTACTTTACTTCCTTTGTAAACTAACGATGTATCTACTTAGGAGACATGTGTTTTAAGCATTGATTTGCTTGTTTCATGTCACCTATTTATTTCATTTTGAGATAATAAAAGTTATTATATATAAAAAAAAAAAGAACATGTAATGTTGGCCAAATGTCTCGAAGTGCTGGAGCACCCTTCCCGTCCGCGCTCGTCCATGAAGTTCGTAAAAAGACTGTAAAAAGTTGCCACTACGTCCACTCCGTTTGCACACAGTTTGAGCCAGTTCTGCAACATTTTCAAACGTACTGAGAACTAGCTCAGTGTGATGGGGGCATAAGAGAGCTTTGTGAATAAGGCCCCCTGAACTTTATCAAGTGTACAGTGAATGTGAACCAGCCTGAGAAAGGAGAAGGGGACATACGGCCAGCCTGAGTCGCTGGAATCGCTGGATTGCATGACGTGAAGTGAATGAACCCAGAAAAATACTAACACGTCAAAAAAACGTGTGAATGATAAAACAGAGACAGCTGACAACGAGTTTATAATGAGAGCTCTCCAATATCTCTCAGGATGACACAGTGCTGTTCTGGGTTCGGGATCTTGACATCAAATATGGGTAATTTGCCAGAAGATGAGATATTATGAACTTAGATTCCAGTGGAGATGGGGAGGACTTGATGACTGTAATATGAAGACTTGCTTCATATGTAGGAAGCACTGAAGCTGGGGTAGGGATTTGGGAAAGTACAGGTGCGGATACAGAGGGGGTGCCCCGGGCACGCGCCTCCCCTTTTGGCAACAAATCTGTAAAATCAACCGTGAATTTGGCACTAATAGACGATATCACTCCAAAAGAGTGCAGCACCTGACGGGGCAGCGTCATGACGTCCCACATGTCATTTCGTGATGTCTTGACGTAAGACAAAAAAATCAAATTCTTTCCCGACGTCATGATCACTGGAACAACTTAATTTTTTTGAGTCACGTCACAGCATTCAGAAATGACGTGCGGGACGTCATGATCTGTCCTGTCAGGTGCTGCACTCTTGGAGTGATTGAGTCTATTTCAATGTTCCTAGCACAGGGGGTCCACACATCAAAGCGTAGATCCTTCAACCATAACCTTGCCGCAAGGTGATACCGTCAGTGAGCATCCAAGGTTGCATGACATGCAAATCACGAGTATCAATCACACAAAGTCATGACCATGTCTGACCATAACATCACATGTATGAAGTACTCCCACAGTGAGTTATGGTATATGGTAGGTAGCCTTGTGTTAACATACCGTAACTTGCTGTGGATGCTCTTTTGTATTGGTCTGCTAGAATATTGCTGCCATCTTTTGGCGATAAGCGCTGCTGACTAGTCCTAAAGCACACGTGGATACGCAAGGAATGAGTGTTACTCTACATCATGGGGGTGAGGTTGATAAGTGGTAGTTTAACAACATTGTCAATAGAGGTCTCTCTTAATGCGGGTATGTTTAGGGAATGTTTAGGGAAGGAATATTGTGGCCCTTAAACCTGGCGTCCACTAGGGCACGGACAAGACACGGAACGCAAATTTAGTAAATCCGCATTCATTCAGCAACCTCTCCACATATTCTTGAAAGATTCCATTCACTGTCTTAATCATTCCTAAACATTACCTGGCGTTTCTGCACTTTTGGGAGAGGGCAAAATGCCCAATAGTCATTGACGCGGAAAGAATGCCGAAATGACAGAATTTGCTTCCGCAACCCTTCCTAATGTTGTCGGCGCTCTAGTGGACGCCACCCATTTAGGGCATGGTTGATTGAAGTAGGCTACTAGCCATACTCCACCCTTTCGGTGTAGAGCTCTTGGTTGTACATGACAGAGCACTCCAAGCGACCATGTTCCACTGATCACGCGTGGAGATACTGCCTTTTACATCGGGATGGAAACATACTATAATTGTGTACCACCACATCACAGCGTCGTTCCGAAAGCACCGGTGCTTCGTTCTGGTGCATACCGCAGAAATACTCGTTCATATTATGAAATACACCTCATATCCACACTCAGTTCTCCGTTGTCTCATCAGCTTGCCATTACGAGGAGAAAAATCCGTGATTGTTGTTGAACTCATCTAAGATTGCTCCCATAGGAAGAATATTACTGATATTTTTCGCGACCACAAAGTTCTGTTTGATTTCATGATTATTTGATATTTGTCTCGAGAGGTTCCAGAAACCTTTTGAGAAATGAATCTTTCTTTTGCGTGGAAGACTTTGATGCGGTTTATCATTCTTTTAGCTGATGAAATGGTAAAATTATGCGGTCAATCAGCAGTTTATCTCAAGGGGAATTTGTATTTTCTCTGAATGTGGCTGTAGGTAGAGAGTCCGGATGCAACTTGTCTATAGCCAGGCGTACATTGCACTTGCGACTGGAAGCAACTGATCTGATCAGTCGCTGGTGATGTACCGGTACGTGCCGCACGCACATCGCAAATTCAGCAACTCAGTAAAACTAGGAGGATCCAATCAGTCGTCATGTCCTGACTGCAGGGACGGATCCAGGATTTCGGGAAAGAGGGGGCGCACCGTGCTAGATACATTGAAATCTGCGGTCAATTTCAATCATTTGCTCCAAATTTCATAATTTCACGGTCAATTTTAAAGATTTGTCGGGGGGGCGAAAGGGGGGGCGTGCGCCGGGTGCGCCCCCCCCTTGGATCCGCGCCTGGACTGTGTACATCGCACTTGCGACTGGCAGCAACTCGGGTAACTTCCGGGGCGTTGAGACTCGACGAGACTAGGTTTCGTTCAGAAAACTTGCACTGATCAGTCGCAAGCCCGCGTACATCGCAGCGACTGAACGAAACTGGGTACAGCTAATCACTAGAAAGTTGAACATGTGCGACTCGCAGCGACTGGCAAAATCTCAGTTCCAGCGAGTCGCAAGGGTGCGTACATCGACCATTTCTGACGACTGATCAGTCACCTCCAGTTGCAGCTAGATCCTCCCAGTCACCAGTAGCTCAGTGGCCACACTACCGGTAGTTGTCTCCTGTCGCAAGTGTGATGTAACGCTAGCCTTAAAACAGGTGAACAAACCAAACCAGTTTTAGGCATTACTCTTGCCTGCCTGGAGGTATCATGAGTGAATTAGACATTTTTCACCCGTACGCGGCAAAATATTGATGACGTTCGTGTGGAATCTGTTGAGGGAAGAAAAACAATGTCATGGTATTGAAAATCGAACGGCGGACATTATTCTTTGCTTGTTATTAGCTTGGGTTGCTATAATCACTACAGGACAAGGAGTTGGATGTGCAGTTTGGGACGTAGCCCTCGAAGCGATGATGTTGCTGTATTGCATTAGATTGGTTTTTCACCGGGACGAGGGTGAGCAGACGCTTGTACCCGATGTAAGCCCCTTGGGTGGGATATCAGAGATGCCAGCGCTGGACTGATCCTCACGGATGTAATGATGGTGTTACGGAGGGTATTAGTAACATGACTAGATCATGATATGTCCCTCAGGCACGGATCCAAGAGGGAGCACACAGGGGTGCACCCCCTTTTGGCCAAAAAATGTCCCTAGCACAGGGTGCCCCCTCTTTTCGCAAATCCTGGGTTCGTCCCTGACTCTATTTTGCAAAATGGCACTGCCAGCTGAAAGTATCTTCAACTGAAATTCTACTTTTTGCGTGTATAAATGTGTGGATAGGTGTGGATTCAAAAGATTTGCACGCTCCAGATTGAAGACTGGATTGTGCCACTTGTTGCCGCAATGACCTGTCGTAACTGATGTCCACGTAACGCATACATCGATAGTGACTGTTGCGTTCAGTTGCTTCCAGTCGCAAGGCCGATGTACGCTAGACTTAAGACAATTCCTCCTATCAAAGAATGTTCAACAAATTTCTCCAAAAAATTTTGCACAACCTCGTGACGTTCACAGTATAAACAAACAGTGGGGGTGGTTTCTGCTACAATGCTCCAAAAAGTATAAACCTTTCTGCTTTGTGCTAGAGTTTGTCTTTGATTTCGAAAATTTGAACTTTTCTTCTGAATATCTCAAATGTCAATGTCATTCTAAACACATCAGCAGTGGTTACACTACATAAATCCCCGTGCTTAACCTGGGAAGTTTGCGGCTACACCTATAAATCGCCGAGTCAGGCTAAATAGACCGGTGTCTGAAATTCCCGTGCTTATTAGCCCCATCGAGCTCGAAGGGGCTACGCCAGGGCTATTTTAGACACGGGTATTTTATGTAGCGTAACAGCGAAGTCCCCGTGTTTACCTGTAGTTCCAAGCACCCCGACAGACGGCAGTGCAAATCGATGAGTTATGCGCATGCATATAGGCTATTTCACGCCTCCAGTAGCCACTTGATTATGAAGAGTTGCTTACATGCAGTGCCTCTATTGCTGGGTTACGGAAATTATAACCAATCGCATTTTAGTAGTGTAACCACTCGCCGTGTCAACGCCGTGTTTTTCTGGTTTGGAAAAAACCTGTGTCTTAAAAAGCACGGTGATTTTAGATAGGTGTAACCAGGGTCAATGTCATTCTAAACACATTGGTTCTGAATTCTCTACGTAGAGGTCAACACTGTGATTATAGATTTATGTTCTATTTGCTGACAACTTCACCACGCTTGTGTTGATACCTTCACAAAACTCCTGATATCCACATCTCGAACATAACCAGCCGTAAACACGCTCTCGTAAACCTTAGTCACTCGCTCCTTCAAATCGTTGCAGACAATTATTATCTCCATCCCTGGAGAGATCCGCAGCCTGCTTTGATGATTCGCTATCGCAGTATTATTGCACAGCGTGTTTGGTGTATCAGTAGATCAGGAGTATTTGCCATTAGACGGGCAAACGTAATGGTTCAGCTACGCTGAGGTGTGTTTTTCATTGGACATTTATTGGTACCGCTCGGTGCTAACCGTTGGGTTGATTAGCGTCGTTGCCTAGGAAGAACGGCACAGCATAGCTCTGGTGTATCACCTGGATTAGGCCTACCTGTGAGTGTGGCATATGGATGTGGATATGTCAGTGTGATGAACAGTCTATGAAGGATATGACAAAATAGATCAAGTAAGTTCTCTTGGTATATACATACTGTTCTGCATCACGAAAGCCACTTGGTTGTACTAAGTTGAATTGTTGCTTCAATGGGTTTCTAGCTTTGGTCTCGCAAGTGTGGACTTTACCAAAGTCAAGAATTGGTAAAGTCCAGCAACATGTAACTACGACCCAATGGAATGCGGAAGTCATGTAATGTGGCAGAGCTTTGCGGTTTTTGATCATGCCTGTTGACCATTTGTGGTCATCCCCGATTGTTTCCACTGTGCACCAGTTATTCAAGAGTCGCGTGTGATTAGATCCGTAGAAAATCCAACTATCAATTTCCTAACTTCCGCATTCCATTGGGTCATAGTTAGATGTTGCCGGACTTTAAGGGCCATATTCTAGAACCTTCCTTAACTCTTAACGTTTACCTTTAGCTATTGTTTGCAGGGCAGAATACAAAAGCTTAAAGTAGACCTTAAAGTTAAGGAGGGTTGTAGAATACGGGCCTAAAGGTCCAAACCCCTCACTGGGAGAAATCTTTGGAAAAAACTTAGAAGAGTGCATCCTAGTGTTAGATTTGAAAGTTGGGTGTATATCTGACTTATTTCCAGTCATTGAAATCTTCATCCCCTGTCCACTTTCATACCAGGGGTCCTGTTACTCAATACTTGGCATGCTTGCGCTCCAATCTCACCAGTTGAGATATGATCCAACACCACCTGATATGATGACTGTCTCTAAGTCATCAAGTTTTTATTCCAACTTTCTCTACCTCCAACTCGGCCCAGACTAGTTGCTCTTCAGTGATCAGCAGTACGCACAGTAAACTCTCTTGAGTCTAGATAAAAAGGTTTATATCTGACAGATTCCAGCATCACCATCTGGGGCCGGGATACCTGTCTGCTGTGATTCGTTTAGGATGAAGAATCATTAACTTGATATTGCTCCTGCGAGAAAAATCATTTTCAGAACAGTTTGGATGTTTTCTAAAGAGGGTTACACGATTCAACTTGTTGAAAACTGTTGAAAGTTGAAAGGTGTTGAACATTGTTTAAAGCTGTTGCCCCGTCTAAACACCCTTTCAACACCTTCCACAGGGTCTTTCAACAAGTTGCCAAAATTGCTTCATGTTCCTATTTCTGGCAACTCGTTGAAAGCTTTTGAAAGCTGTTGTAAGACCCTGTTGAAAGGGGTTTAGACGCTTCAACAGCTCTCACCAACGTTCAATACCTTTCAATAAATTTTGAATCGTGTAAACCCCCCTTAAAACCACGTTGTAGGCCTACCGGTATTTGAATAGGCCATGTTTTAAGGCCTTCAGTCAGTCACTGCACTCTTTATCTTGGCTCCCACCACAGATAGAGCTGGGGTAGGAGTGGTTGGAAGGCTTGTCAATCAAGATAAATTCTCCAAGTGGGTTGCTTCCCCTCTGCTCATCTGGTGGTCGGCTTTTTTCAAAGATATCAAAACAAGACTTGTTTCATCGTTGGATGATTGTACATTGATGTACTATTGTATCATTATCACTGGTGTCCTCAGCAGTCAACTTCACCCGACATGATAATCGTCCAGAAAATTGTCCGCTACTGATTACAGATATTATCATAATTGTTGACATAATTTCGCGTGTTTTAAAAAAATTAGAATGCATCCAGGGAGTCTATCTAACCTGATAAGCGGCAAAAATGTTGATTGAAAATGTGTGTTCTGATTGGATTGCTACACAGTGTTTATCTCCATGTGATTAGCTCTGATGACGTGCGTGTGTTTCATCTGGGTTAGACTTTTCAACAAATAAAGGGATGCTGCATCAGGCTTGCACTTTAAGCCCAGCGTAAATCTCACTTGCGACTGGAGACAACTAGTCGCCACTGAGCTACTGGCGACTGGATGATCCAGCTGGAACTGGAGGCGACTGATCAGTGGCCAGAAACGGTTGATGTACGCACCCTTGCGACTCGCTGGAACTGAGGTTTTGCCAGTCGCTGCCAGTTGCACACGTTCAACTTTGTGGTGACTAGTTGTACCCAGTTTCGTTCAGTCGATGTGATGTACGCGGGCTTGCGACTGATCAGTGCCAGATTTCTGAAAGAAACCGAGTCTCTTCAAGTCACAATGCCCCGGATGTTACCTGAGTTGCTGCCAGTCGCAAGCGCGATGAATGCAGTCAAGAAATGACGACTGATTGGATCCTCTTAGTTTTTCTGAGTTGCTGAATTTGCGATGTGCGCGCAGCGCATACACCACCAGCGACTGATCAGATCAGTTGCTTCCAGTCACAAGTCCAATGTACGCTACGCTAGGCTTTGGAGAGCAGTAATGGACATTAGAAGACAAAAAATGCTTTTTGCTGGCTAAAATCAACAAGGTTTAGTGATAGATTAAAACTGACAGTCCCAGACATCGGTCTTGACAACTAAAAAAGGCTCCCTCCACGGCTCCCCTTCCGGAAGTCATTCATGAATGTTTACATAATTTTTTCCTACGTACCCTAATGTCAGGTGCACGACCAAAGTTATGATTAATTAACTTTGCCATTTCCTCTCTAGTTGACAAGTCATTTGCGCTAAACCTACATACCATGCTACCACTGAGGGGTAGTTATTATTCCTGCAACGGAACAGTTATTTTTGACGGAACGGAACAGAAATGAAAATGTGGAATGACCCTAAAACCAGAACGAAACCATAGTATAAAAGTATAAAACGGTGAAATTATCAGCAATGAAGCTTTCAGCTTTTTGAAAATATATTCGAGAATGATTACCGTAAACAAAAGATTTAATTTATAGATTTGACGAATAACGACGTAATTACATCCACACATTACTAAAATGGCTTAAGTGGGCAACGACGACCACCGGTTTCGTTCTCCACCATACTTGTGAAACCTGGAGTCGCGTTTGGAAAATGTTGACTATATACAGGGTGGGCCAAAGAAAGTGTCCCTCGAACAATAGCATTTCTATTGTTTCCCTATTGTTCGAGGGACACTTTCTCTGGCCCACCCTGTATAGTCCGGCGCAACCTTCGCGCGACCCGATGGAATGCGGAAATACGAATTCTGACAACAGCTTGCGGCTGCCTAATTACGCCATCTAAAAGTGGAGTAGAGCATAATTTGATCACGCTGTCTAATCAGTTATTCAAGAGTTGTGTGTTGAATAAGATTCATGGTCAGTCTGTGGTTTGTGGTAAGCCTACTTCCGCATTCCATTGGGTCGCGCGAAGGTTACGCCGGACTATAGACGTGCGTAATTGCAGAGTGGGTGGAGAACCGAAGGGGAAATCGTCGTTGACAAAACCCGTTCGATCACGTGCTCTGTTGCTATTTATAACACGGTGGGATATTTAAATTGGCTCGGCCATTCCAGTTTTAGGGTCATTCCGCATTTTCATTTCTGTTCCGTTCCGTCAAAAATAACTACTGTAAACCATGAAATTTTCGCGTGCGTTTTATTTTCGCGGTCATGGGCCAAAACGCGAACTTAAACATCGCAAAAATACAAACCCTTATGCATTTTCCATTGAATTAGTCTTCGCGGTTTTCAAAAATGATAAATTTGCCAACTTTTAGCGTCGCGAAAATTTCACGGTTTACAGTATTCCGTTCCGGGGATAATAACTAGCCACCACTGAGTATACCTCTTTAGCTATAACACTGCATTAGCTCATCAGCACTATTGTGTGCATGCATATCGAGTTTTGATGGAACTGACATGAGTGCGTAAGCTTTGAATGAAATTGACATCAGCGTTGTTAATTCATGATTGATGTGGCTATAGCATATCAGCGTATACGTGGCGAAGGTATTGTTACTGTTCAATAGTCCCATCAATTCATAACACTCTATTGAAGATTGCTTACCTAATGCATGTTCAGCTTTTGTTCTTGGGGGAGGGGAAATTACCGACCATTAATGTGTTTAGATAACAAGGGGGGATGTTTCAACATTGCCAAAATAGTCAACTTTTTAGGGCGTCCAAAGGTTAGATAATCAATACATGAAATATATAGTATTACGCCCTACTGTTATGGCTATGAAAAATTTTCGACCAGTTTTTGTGAAAAACGTCATCAAAATGTACAATAACGTCATCAAAATATGTGAAAAAGATTCATATTCTGTGAAAAGCGTCATCACAATATGCATTCACGTGACACACAATCCCATAAAACGTCATTCATGACCTTGAACACAGTGAAATTTAGGTCAATATTCGATAGGGAATTCGTCTGTGGGTATTGCGTTTTGATGCATTTTCTTTTCAACCTTAATAAAAAGTAGAACGAAATTATGAAATTGTGTTGGCACAGTGTTTCTGATGACATTATAGCGCAATTTATGTGTGATGCAGCAGCTGTGTAAGCATACTGAGCTTATAGTGATTTTCGCCAATTCCGAATTGTCCTCTCGTTCCTCCCACGCATGACCATGCTCCGTGGGGAGTATGCCGTGTATCACATAACATAGGCTAGGACATTTTGTTGTTGAAAATTACATCACGTTCAGTTGACGGCATCGCTTTGTGATTCGAGTGCTTATAAAGATGTTGTTGCAATTTTTTCGAAAAGTAAACGAGAACCTTGCATAAAATACTACCGGCTTTGGAACTCTATTTGATGCGGAGACTTATCATTCAAAAAAGGTGTAATCACCTTATTAGCAACCGTCAACTGTCGCCATTTTGCTCATGCAAAGTTTGAGTGGGCCGTACAAACAACTGAGGGCATGAATATAAAAAAAATCACTTACCTGTGTTAGTTATTGAATGATAGCAGCAGGATTGGCTTGAAACCCGGGGGAAACAAAGCGAATATAGTCCATACGGCTTGCTGTATATCGAGTGCAATCCCACCTCAATCTGACCCGGGATCTGACCGCACAACGTTTTGACGTCATCACCAATGGTGTTGACGCTGCGCTTCTAGGCTACGCCATGGGCGTCGCCTAGAACCGATTCACCTTAGCAACGACNTGCTCTTTTCTCTGCTCTTTTCTCTGCTCTTTTCTCTGCTCTTTTCTCTGCTCTTTTCTCTGCTCTTTTCCCTGCTCTTTTCCCTGCTCTTTTCCCTGCTCTTTTCCCTGCTCTTTTCCCTGCTCTTTTCTATGCTCTTTTCTATGCTCTTTTCTATGCTCTTTTCTATGCTCTGCTATGGTATGGTTATATTTGACTGATAGTCATATATCCTAATCTCTCGTTGAACAATAAAACCAGACTTGGATTCCTGGGGGACTTTCATTCCTATCACACGCCACAGACAGGTGTAACAGTAAAGAGTGTCCCATGTAGAAAGTGTTCGCTTCTATTATTCAATGACGAATTACGGTGCTACTTTAGAAACCAATCGTAGAAGTACCTACTCTCCATTCCAGTTCCGAGTGGCGCGAGGTTTATCAGCGATAGCTCCGCAACGGCTGGGCCGAATTTGACATACCATACATCAATCGATTTGTCTTTTTTGGTGCTACAGCCATCATCACTGTCATTTTCCCGCAAAAAGTGACAGAAAAAAGTTCCTTCACAAATCACAGTTTGTGTTGACGGCTGAAATGGCGGCCATTTGGAAATGACGCAATGCATCGCGCACGTGTAAACTGCACTAAACACCATGGCGAAATGAAATGGGTTTTGAGAAAGGGATCCGTTATGTCGGCCTTACGTGAAAAATGAAGATAGCAGAAAGATACCGGCAAGAAAGACAAGTCGATTGAAGTATGTACCGGTATCGTCAAATTTGACCAGGCCGTTGCGGAGCTATCGTTCATAAACCTCGCGCCACTGGGAAGTGGAATGAACTGTAATCGTGAACCATACGACATTTACAATGTCATCTTGTCTATTGTTCTCAGGCGAGCAGTTTTTTGCTCGCCTCACAACACAAGGCCTGCTAATATGGTCAGTGGTCAACTCGCCTCATGTCCTGCCCTCAGAATTCCCTCAAACAAACGTACACGTACTTTACATTCCTCTATCCAGTAATGATATTTGTATGACAACATACGAGGTTTATCTGAATTACATTTGAATTGGGAAGCATTTAGGAAATTATGGTGATAATATAAACATCAGTGCCTATCAAATTGCTCGAAATATGCCATTAGGGTTGAATGGGTATGACAATGAGGGTAACTGTATAACTAACCAAAGCATTACAACATTCCATCAATATTTTTGCACTTTGATATTTGCTATGTGATTGTTCTACTGTGTGTTATTGTTCTGATGTGTCAGAACTAGATGAGGTTCCCATCAGAATGATATTGTGGACAAAAATGCACTTTGTGTACTTGTACTGATTATTTTAGTTGAAGTGACTCAAATGACATCGAGAGTGTCAATAGTTGTCACAAGACTGCACCTGGAAGACTTTCACAGAAGCTCCGCTTCCATTACAGAAAAAAAATATTTGTCCGGGCTTATTCTGCTTCCATTACAGGATGTCCATGTTTAATAAGTCCAGTTCTCATCTCAATAAGTCCATGAGCCATGTTCCCGAAGTCATGATGAAAGACCTACTAACCTGAATTCCTGTAGTGGAAGTGCAAGTTGTGAAATAAATATCCGGTCTTATTTCTGATAGACACCGGTACTAATAAGACCGGGTATAAAAGCTGTCAAAGTGTGATACTAATCTTTTGTTTTGAACAAAGGATAAGTGTCACACTTAGACTTGAGTAGTTTTATGAATATAGGCCCTGCGACCTTATTCACAAAGCATAGGCCTACTATACTTAGAGTTGCGCATTCATAGTGTCATCTTAAACCATTTTTAGCCCGCTTGGCCGCAAGGCCCAGCAGGGCTTAAGCTGTGGTTGGGGTCATTGAGTGGTGGTCTGTCGTGCGTTAGTCCGTACGGCGGTCCGTACGGCGGTCCATACGGCGGTCCGTACGGCGCTACGTCCGTAAACTTTTGGCTTGTTAGCACTCTAGCACCTTCATTTTTCGACGAATCTTTTTGGTCTTTGGTGGGTGTGTATATGGGCCAAAGATCTAGGTCGAGTTCGATTTTGAGCACGGTTGGATTCCTAGTTTGGCCTCCAGGGGGCGTTTCGTGAAAAACTTTAAAGGGATATATTTTGATAATTGAGTGAGTTGTTGTGTTGAAACTTTGTACACATGTCCCTCTATGTTATAGCAACTTACAGACAGCATTTCGGTGAAATCTGATTCTTGACATTGCCACTAGGGGGCCAAAATGAAAATCACCAAAAGTGCTATTTCTCCCTAATTAGGTGACGGATCTTCATCTAATTTTGATTATGGGTATATCTGGTGAGGATACATAACATAGTACCCCAGTTTTTAATTTGACCTACTTTTCAAGGTCAGAGAGTTCAAAGTTCTACCAAAGTGACGAACCTGTTGCAGTTCGTCATTATTGCACCGAGCAACTTCATATCTTGCATAAATAAATGTGTATTAGAGGGGTACCTTCAAAAATACCAAGTTTCGGCCTGATTGGACATCCAATATGGCCGCCAGGTGGCGTAACCTGAAAATCATCTAAGTGCTATAACTTGGGAACGGCTTGACCCAGAGTGCTCAAACTTGATATTTAGCTCCCTCTGGATGGCCTTTAAGTGCATGTCAAATTTTGGCCTGGTTTGATTTCCAATATGGCCGCCAGGTGGCATAACATGAAAATCATCAAAGTGCTATAACTCGGGAATGACTTGACCCAGAGTGCTCAAATGTGCTATGTGGCTCTCTCGAGATGACGTTCATGTGCATGTGAAGTTTTGGCCTGATCGGACATCCAGTATGGTCGCCATGGCATGTTTGTACTTAAGATATGGTTTAAGTGGGATTGCTGATGATGTCTGCCAGTACCACTGTGCTGTCAAGCCAAGCGGGCACAGTGCCATTGGCACTATTTTTCAATGGCTGACGCACAATAAAGCTCCGGGAATGTTACAAATTCTTAAACGCTATGAGAGCTTTATGAATAATGCCCCAGTATGACTGCCAGACCTGCACCGATTCATTCATCCGAAAAGAACTCGCTGCCATCGCTCTTGTAAAACCAACACCGTCGAAAATACAAGAGAAAGTGATTCAGTGACTTTGATACAAAAAGAGAATGCTTTCTATGACAGTCCTCTTAGGGGCATTAAGTACTTACTAGAGCAGGTATTTTTGTTTGCTTCATGGGTCTATATTTGTGTACGATGTATGGATATTCTCCATATAACATTTCAAAGACTAAACCTAAATATGTGCGTCACACTTGGATAGTTCTTTGGGGATCGTGCCATTTAAGACTCCTGGCAGTTTGTGCTGTTGCATTGAATGGAATGTTGGATTCAAAGGCTTTGACTGGCCATGCAACCTCCTGACGTTTGGTTCCTTGAGTCTGAAACTGATATCGCACTCAGCAGACCATATTTTTTTAGCAGCGCTTCAATATTGAGTGGATCAAAAGCATGAGGAGCCATGGTGGCGTAGTGGTTTGGGTCTCTAGCGGTCAGAGGGTTCTGGGTTCGAATCCCACTGGGCGTGAGACTTTGGGCAAGTTGCTTTGCCTCACTCGCCTCTCTCCACCCAGATGTATAAATGGGTACTGGTCGGAAATGTCAGCAAGTCTCTTTCAAAATTCTAGACCCCCCATCGGTGTGGGTGCCAAAGGCGCCCACCTGAACGACCACCTTCGGCAGCCCTGACCCCCTGCCAAAAATTCTGAATCCACACTTGGTGAGAATGCAGTTTTTGGGACTTTCATTCCTGGAGCCCGATGGTGTAGTGGTTCGGATCTCCGACTAGCGGTCAGAGGGTCCCGGGTTCGAATCCCACTGGGCGTGAGACTTTGGGCAAGTTGCTTTGCCTCACTGGCCTCTCTCCTCCCAGGTGTATAAATGGGTACCGGTCAGAAATGCTCGGATTGTAGCACTGAATGAGCAGCTCATCTGAGTTCTACTGAAAGGTTTCAGGATAGACTGGGGTTAAAGTGTAAAGTCGGGTGACACCTCTACCGTTGTTGATATCAGACTATAAAAAACCCAAACTTTAACGTTAACCTTATAATTACGGGTAGGCCTATTTTCCCACTGTTGTATCATGTCCGCTTACACCCAATTAGCTTTGAATGAAGTAATAAAATGTATCGTTTTATATGAGAAAAGCTCTTTAAATGAATATCTTACCTGCCTGCTCAGGCATGTCCCAATACTGCCAACTATTCAATATTTACTTTTCTATTACCACTATTTGTGGTTGGATCAACTGTTGATATCAGTCAAAGACATTGATCTCAGTACTAGGCTAATTATTGTGAACTTTTTATGGATTTGCACAGTTGTAGGTCAGAATTTGGCAGTGATTGTGTGGCTACCATGTGCGACAGTCCGCTGTCCTTCCTCTAACAGTAAGTGTCCTTTCTTTTTCATTATAGAAAGATTCTTCAGTGATGATTGCCCTCTATTTGTGTTAGATTTTTCCATCAGGGCCGAAGCCATAGTATTGTTGGCCCTGGGAAGTACAGAAGAGGCCATCTCAAGCTACTCATGTTCCCCACTTGGATGGGGTCTTTTACTTGCCCTTGCAAAGGCACAAGGTACGAGGCTCCACAACTTACTGTCCTATGCGATGGACTGATGATTTATTCCACATGGCGCAGGTTTCGAACCCGGGACCTACCGCTTGCTAAGCGGACGTGATAACCACTAGGCTATCAAGGCGCCGTGATTGCCCTGATGTTGCTCAGAAGTGGGTTTCGTAGTTCAGTACCAGAAGATGACAAAAAAGGCCCAATTTTCAACGTTTCAGTTCAAAATTGAATGAGAAAGGAGAAATTTGTGGGCCAAGGTCTCATGTGGTGTGCAGTGTTGGGCAATAAACTCCCTTACTGAGTTCTCCAGCGAAATTCTGATCCACCTCATCGGTGTGCTACAAGTGTGACACGGAAACTCTCAAGAGAATTAGATCAGGAAATATGTTCCCTTAATATCCCCTAGGGATTCTAGTAATACTAGCAAGTACCCGCGGCGATCGGCGATTGTGATTCAACCGAGGATGGAATGCCCGGCCCTGGCGGAATAGGTGTTACCAACGGGGTGCAGTAGGGAGAATTTAGAAAGCAATCGAACAACACTGCTAAAAAAAGTAAAATTGCGACTACAACAAAGTTCTCTTCGCAAAATCAACCACCCGTTGCATCAGGATATGGTATCCTCTATTACCATGCCGAATTTCGAGACAAAGCAAATCCTCTAAGTGTGACTTTATTGAGCCGACTTCCAGCATTATTATATAGATAGATTAGTGAATGGGGAGTCGACCAGCCTCTGGATTTGATTGAAATTGAAAGCAAAGTCTGGAGGAATTCGTCAGCTGTCCATCATTGTGCAGGACACCAGCAAAGACTTGAGAGTGAATCCCCCAAACCGAAACGCGACATACATGCTGTTTCCGCCTCTCGTTGTCAAGGACAATTGTCGAATCGGCCATACTGAGGTCTGGTGGAGAGAAAATCATGTGGCAGAGTGAGAAAGGGTGACGATTCCTTGCCCTTATCATATGTTTATGACCGTCATTTCTGAACACAGCGTCCGTTAATGGCTAGAACGTGAGACCGTAATGTTCCCCGTGGTGTAAATGGCTTGTTGCGTGGTATGAAGTATCCCTTGATGTGGACTCTGAGTGAAGATGCATGTCTTCAGTGGAGGTCATTCTTCAGCTGCCATCTGGAGCGCATTGTCTTTGAATGACACTCTTTTTCCTTTGGCAGGGTTCTGCCGAGGACTGAACGAGTGCTGGTCGGGTCGGGGGTCTGGGGGCCCTCCCCCAGAAAAATGTGAAATCTACACTTGCTGAAATGCGATTTCCTGGCACCTGAGAGGCGAGAATGAGCTCATTTGGCATCAAAATGTCCCCGATCCACTCTGTTGCAACTTAGGCGGCCCACCGTTTTTGTTGTTGTTGTTGTTGGTCAGAACTGTGTCAGGAAGCCCCGCCGGGGAAGCACATTTGGTGAATGGGAACAGAAAGGAAATTCGAAAGTGTGCTTGGCAGGCATCTCTCTTGGCACACTTCGTTAGTTCTGATGGTTGGAAAATACTCATTTTAGGCTGAGTGCCAGTCGGCATTTCTGCGTCCTGGATGGGGCCGTCTGGCGCCAACCAGCAGCGGCCGAACCCTGCTTTGGACACACCTGATCAAGCAGAGCTTAGAAGTTGATCAGCTCCACATTTTCATGTTGCCATTCCTTATCCCCGTCCGAGCCAACCTCTGTCTGCTTCAATGCCTCCACTGGATACAACCTTCGCCGACACCGAGAAAGATCTAACGGCCAAAACACATCAAAAGTTCTAAATAATTCATCCAAACCTTTGCTTGAATTATTCTAAATCTAATGAATAATCATTAAGGTCTTCCTATCCGTTAATGTTGAAGGAATACACCCATCGTCTTTCTCGCTCATGAATGCTAAATGAAGAGCAGGTTTTGGGAGCGCACTTTGGCCGATTTATACTCCATCTTGGCTGATGAAATCGTCCATTTGTATCAGAGTAAATGACCCTCTGTCAAACTCTAGAAGCTGGCCATTTATCAAGCTATTTTTTAAACATTTTCTTGCTGCTGTTTCTTTGGATGAATCGATTATAAAGCGGCCAAAAAGATTACATGATGGTGCGGGTCGTGGAGAGTGTAGTGAGAAGTTCAACGTCTAAAACTCGCTGTTGTACTTGGGATGAATAATAATGAGGTTTCGCAAATCGGACGAAGTACGAAATACGAAATATGATCGACTTCATTTCCATGACATAATGTATGTTAAGAGATGGTTGGTACCACAGATACCGCCTGCTGCAAGAGCGTCTTTTAGCATGTGACGCTAGACCGATAGAGTTACGGTGTATATTAAACTTGGAAATTTATCTTTCGTTCCCACTTCATAGATACGAAGTGGAAGTTTAAAAATTCAAGATGCACCATAACTCTCTCGGTCTTACATGATATGCTAAAAGACGAACTGGCAGCAGGGACATTTTGTGGTAACAACCATCTCCAGAAATACATTAGGTGCAGGAAATGAAGTTGACTTTCGTATATTTGTACTTCGTGTTTCATCAGATTTGCAAAACCTCACTCATACCTGCCTACCCACCATATTTGACCATATTTTTTACACTCAACACTTTGTTTTTACACTTAAATGCAGAAAAATACACTGATAGGAACAATTGCAGAATGTTGCGTTTCATTAGTTTTACGCTGAAAAGTGTAATTTTATGGTCATTCCTCAAAAACAGTACAGCCAGCTCAAAGTTAGGGTAGGCAGGTCTGCTCATTATTATCTGGTCACACAAACTGGTGTTGCTACCGTATACGGCTGCCAATAGTACTTGACCAAACAGTATAGCTGCTTTGTGCCTCCGCTGAATTGCATCATACGTGTTCATACAGTCATAGTCATAGAGAATATTTTCTGAAGGAACTCCTCCACATGAGAGCTTTCATCTGTGAGTTGGCTCTCAATGGTTTCTGAAGGACTTTCATGAAGACCAATGATATGGGCGGTATTTTCTGCCAAAAAGGGATAATCACAGAGGGATTATTCAAAGAGGGATATTTGCAGAGGGATCGTCAAAGCGGGAATATTTCTACGTTGTTTCCATTAGACGTCTGCAGACGGATCTTCGCAGAGGGATATTCGTAGAGGGATGTTCACCCCCAGACCATAATGGGACAGCCTGATTAGACTTTTGTTGATAAAATTTTAAGCCGTGCGGGAGATGTTTTCTTAGGTGAATGACCTCAACTATTTCTTAATCCCACTGCGAAGATCTCTCTGTTGACATCCCTTTTCAACATCCCTCCATGAATATCCCTCTGTGAAGATCCCTCTGCAAAGATCCCTCTGTGAATATCCCTGTATGAAATTCCCTCTGCGATTATCCCTTTTTGGCGAAAAATACTGCCCATACAATGACACAAACAACTGCCATAGTTTCATGTGGCTGAGTTGCTGGTAGAAAGCAAGAAAACTCTCATGTGGCATGCCGCCTTTTCGGGTCAGATTGCCAGCATTCACTTGTTACTTGTTATTTTTGTGTCGGACTTTTCAAATTAAAGTGGATTATTTGATCTTCTTTGATTCTAAGACAACAATTTCAATCGAACAAAAAGCAGACGTTGATTCATGTGCGCCAAGATTGTACGGGGTCGATCGATCGATACAAAAAGGACCGGGGAAAGACAGATGTTTTCGTCATTAATTATTTAGCCGAGATTAATATCTCCCTGTTATTGATCATTGTTGATGAGAAGGTGTTTCTTCTGCCATGAATCAATGGAATTTATGCCGAGTGTTTTTCCACCTGGTATCAGGTCGCTAACTTGCAAGGTTGGCCATTAACCCTAATTACCCTCCGAGTTTTCTTTATTGCTCTACTGTTGTATGCGTTTTTGCCATCTTTGGGGTTCATGGCCGAAGATAGGCCTACCTAGTAGGATTGTGGCTGTAACTGGGCATTTTAAAGTTCCACAGTGTGCATGAGGTGACTCTTAATCCCTCCCCACCTTGATAAGACTGGTGTCCTATCCAAGCTATATATTGCCAGTGGTAACACCAAGGCTGGACTGATACTATGTCGAAACCTTAGCTGACAAAAATGGCCGCCATACTTTTCATCACTTGAGAAGTTCAACCCACTGTTATAGCGTGACTAACCCTTCATCAGGTAAGGTAACATGCTTCAACTCATTCTTTTATGTGTAGCAACAGTCTCAATACCTAATTGGTAACTTAGATCATTCAAATAAATAGATTTGAACAGACTAGAGAGCATGCGTTGACACAAGATCATGATCAACCATGAATTAGTGCCGTGGTATACGGTGTACACTGATCACGTCTGTAGACCTAAAGGTTATGTCGGCCGTCGCAAGATACAATACCTAACGCATACAGTTGTGCTTTAAGAAATAGTACAGCGTATAGTGGAGGAAAATGATGACAATGAATGATGGTGAAGACGACGATGACGAAGAAGAAGATAACGGGGAAGTCTAGTCTACAACAACAACAACAACGTTGACAGCAATGATGATAGCATCAAAAATTCCAGTGATGACGCTGCTCTTCAATATTTTCTTGCAAGAAGAAACAAAGAAAGTCAATAAAAAAAGGTTGTGAATTTTGTTGTTGATGAAGAGGCTGGGGTGTGGACCACGATATCATCTCTTGATGAAGCTGGGGAAACACTGTGTGCAGGGGCGGCTCCAGGATTCTGGTAAAGGGGGACAGAAGGCCACAGGTGGGATTGATTAAGGTGAGCACTGAAGGCGCAAAGCCACGGCGGGAGGTCTGGGGTTCTCCCCCAGAAAATGTTGAAATCTAGAAGGCCGTTGGTGTGATTTCCCATCATCTGAGGGACAAATTACAAGGCAATCCTGTGGCACTTTGAAAAAGGGCAATTTTTCTAACGTTGGTCACCAAAAAATAGGGGGCATGGGCCGGGTTTGTCCCCCCTGGATCTGCGCCTGGTGTGAGGACTGTGGACCATGCCACCATCTTGACAAACTTGGTGAAAAACACTGTTGCCAAGCTGAAAGAAGGACCCGAGTAAAGAAAATCATTAGGCTGTGTCTGCGGACTACGTCATCTACTCTTAAAGGAGTTAGACGCCGAAGTTGTAAACAAGCTGGTTTGTTTACAAATATGGTCGGCAAACTAGTTTTATTCCTTCGTGCAGGTGGCAGCACCCGTGATCGTTAGACTGGTTCCCGGTCCGATGCAACTCACTCACGATATTCACGTCAGTACATATCACCGACAATAGGTGGCAGCACCGCAGGCGTC
>NMRB01002017.1:51754-80973 GCA_002633025.1 Notospermus geniculatus | reverse complement strand
TTCCAAAGCCAAAGTTGGGATAAAAGATAATGGTAGAAGCAAATCCAATAGGCCATCAGGATCATATTTCCGCGATTTCCGCACTTCACAAAACTCTAACGATCTGGTGGGATATCTCATCTCTGTCGTCATGTTCCAAAGCCAGGATGATGAAGGCAGATAATCCTTGTCTTCTCTAATGATGACCCGGAGGGGATTTGTCTCCAATTTCACACTGACATTCTCTGTCTGAATCATTTTTTGGGAAAGGTTCGCTCGCTTTACAGACTTCTTTGGTGGTGATCAAGAGAAAAATGATCATTAGGGACAGTCACGATTTTCTCTTATGTTTTTCTTCACTCTCTATTTCGACAATCAAACAAAAATGTTAAGCCGGCAGCTTTTCACTGTTCTTTGAGTTCTTTCACCTATCCATTCTGTAACATGGCCGCCATGACTGACACTGCTGCAAGAGACATCCTAGGGGCGTATGCTTGGGTCGGACTTTAGCCTAAAGTAGCCTATAGCTGAAGTTAGATTTTGGGCCGTATGCACAGGTCAGACTTTAGCCTAAAGTATAGCTTAAGTTAGACTTTCTCTTTGCTTGAAACTCTAATTTCACACTGACATTCTGTGTCTGAATCATTTTTTGGAAAGGTTCGCTCGCTTTACAGACTTCTTCGACGGTGATCAAGAGAAAAATGATCATTAGGGACAGTCACGATATTCTCTTGTGTTTTTCTTTGCTCTCTATGTCGACAATCAAACAAAAATATTTAGCCGGCAGCTTTTCACCGTTCTTTCGGTTCTTTCACCTACCCATTCTTGAGCATGGCTGCCATCAGGCGCGGATCCAGGGGGAGCACAGCCGGCCCGTGCCCCCTCTATTTTGTGGAAAATCTTTAAAATTGACCGGGAAATTTCAAAATTTTGAAAAGATGTTAAAATTTTACCGAGGTTTTCCACGATGTGGGCTGGCTGTGCCACCTCTTTCCCATGATTCTGGATCAGCCCCAGGCCATGACTGACACTTCTGCTCAAGAGAAGTCTCAGTATCTTCGTGGGTTTTCCATCACTGCACAAACCCTCAGCTCTTCTGGGAAGCTTTACTTCAACTGGTCTCTTGCCTCTCCACCATGTTTGAACCCTTCAGGTATTGATACCCTCATTGGTACAGTACGTTTCACAATTGACCTACCTTTATCCACGTACATCACGTGGAAGGTAGGCCTCAGTTCACTGCTTTTGTTACGGGTGCGTCACGTGTCTCTTCTGTGTAACGTCCGCGCACCACGGGCGAATGACGTTACTTCTTCACTGTGTGCCTTTCATGGCGGTGCGCAATGTCCGCGGAAGATACGAGGACGGTATGCGAATGACGCTGTATGTGGTACGGGAATGGTGTGTGGCGCGGAAGGGAGGTCAATAACCACAGGACTACGAAAGTCATTGAAGCCCCTCTACGTACTTGTGAGGTTCCAGTCCATGGAGATGTTTCCAACTACGAGCTGTTAACCCAATAGAGCCCATGCTGCCCTAAACCGCCCTGCCATGAGCCACCTAAAATACCTCGCCCGCTTTTTGACAAAAATCCCCACCACCTCTAATGTAGAAATCAAAATCACCAATTACTGCCGGCACCGGCACAATCCGCCATGTCTCCAGACACCGATACTGCCATAAACTGCCTTGACTCATTTCACTGTTCTCTATTCAGCTTAATGCAGTGGCATTTCGTGGTGGTTTAGGGCAGTGAAAGGTACAGATGGAAAGTGCAAAAAAATAGGCGGCTGTATTGGGTTAATGAGAAGTTTTCCAAGCACATCGGTTCTTTCAGATCCTCTAAGTTGCCTCAACTGTAAAAGTCCACATCACATTTGCGGTAGGCTGTGGCATTTTCACCAACAATAGCAGGCCATCTTGGTTCTCTTCCTTCCTGAAAAACATTTCCAATCTCCTGTTCGCACCAAAAACATTCCCCGAAGCCATGTACGTTGCAACGAGAAAAGAACACAGCTTCCGGCAAGAGAAACCTTTGTCGATTTCGCTCGCGTGGTGAAAGGTACGTAGCATTTGGAAGGTCTTGAATTTCTCCTCTTCTTCTGCTCTTTCCTTGGCGGTTGCCAAGGTTTTTCTGAATGTTGGTATCATCTTTCCCATCCCTTGTCATGTTACGTCCTGCCTCGGGTCACGGCATTGAAATATCACACGACAGCCATCGGATCATGATCAAAACTGTTAATACATTCCCCGCTAGCATTTTTAAAAAAAGTAACCTACCAGCGCCAGCGTTTAATGATTTTTACCAAAGTTCAAATTTGTCCAAATAGAAAGATCAAAGTCTGTTGTTTTATTCTAAATCCAACCGCTTTCTTTCCACAAACTTTAGAAAATTTGCTATTTTCACAAATACACACGTTTTTTTCTCAAAAAGTGGAGAAAACGCTTCCTGAACGCCACCAAAGAGAAGGCGAGCACAAAAATCGACACACAATGTGATAATGTATATAAAGTCCATTTCCAGAATGAACGCCACCATGTTACTTTACACCACACTACGGACCTTGATCTACTTCAAGATCCCGTATTCAATGAGCTCGTCGAAAGCACAGTGGGACAAGATGGCCATCTATCATGTGTTGGCCGTAACTATCATTGCCGGAAAATCTCGTCAATGGCAGGGAACCGTCCTGAAGCAATTGACGAGAAATCTCGTCAATGGTGGGGAACGGGTTAACAAAAGACAGAATCTGCCTTTCCTTTTGATGAATTTGATGTATTTTCCACCAAGTGATGCTGCGCGTTTTTAGAATATCGTTTAACTTCTACTTCTGTTATTAGTCTGATTACATCCTGTTCATGTCATTTTGAAATTCGACCAAATCGCGAGATCCTAATCCTAGCGGAAGATCTTTGACTGCACAGGAAATTGGGCGATGCTTTGAAGATACTCAGTCTGTGCTGTATGGTGTAAAAGTCTGTATGGTGTAAAAGTAACTACGAAGCGCGATTAGGCCAACACGCGTGTAAATTCATAGTTATTCAGGTTAAGGGCCTAGAAAACCATTGTTTTGCTACCTTGTACGCTGCTTAATCGGCAGCATTTACCCGCAGGATAATCACCCGTGGTTAACTTTCCTTTGTCTAGCTGCAGGAGGACAAAAGAAAAATTTAAACAACCTACATGCCTTGTTTAGAGTCATTCAACTCTTTTCTTCGATTCTCCTGCACGTAAACGCAGGAATGTTAACCGCATGTGGTTATCCTGTGGGTAAATGCTGCCGATCAAGCAGCGTACAAGGTAGCAACACAATGGTTTTCTAGGCCCTTAACCTGAATAACTATGAATTTACACGTGTGTTGGCCTAATCGCGCTTCGTAGTTACGGCCCATCATGTTTGTGGTAAAGCCCCTTTGACACCGCGCCTGCGTAGAGATGCATTGTGCGGTGTACCGAGTATGCCGAAATTAGGCTGCGTACTCATGATACAAATGTTGCTACGTGCAGGATCGGCGTAGTCCCTGAACCCACACTAAGTACGCAACACTATGCCCTTCCATACGTAACACTACGCCAGCCTCAAAGAATTTTTCGTCGGACTGCCATAGGGTAGCGTACCATTGCGTAGGCATGGCATACAGTAGCGTAGACATGCGTAAAAACTATGCACTTTCTGTGTCCAGTGCTCGCCTCAAAGGTTTTTTCGCTGGACTGTTGTAGGGTAATGTACTATTGCGAATACGTCCAGTCCTCTATGCCGAAAGTACGCAAAAAAATTAAACAAGTTTAATTTTGCATCCATCTCTTGTACCGCTTTGCCTCCCTCGGCGTATTGCCACGTAGGACAACGTAAGCTCGGCATAGTTGGTACGCTGCACTATGCAACTCTACGTTGGCCCGGTGTGAAAGGGGCTTAAGACAACAGGAATGTCTACTAAAGTTACCTGCCTATACTTGCATCTCAAAGTCTGCTGACAGGCTGACGCAGTGGCCATCACTTGGGGTTGAAATGACCAATAACGTCTAATGAATCTGTAAAAAGGCGGTTGGCGACGGAGGAATTCATCAGCTCCTCCTCGTTGGTGCAAAGCTATTAACAGTGAAGGGTTCACGATGACGAGAGGATTCTCCCAAGTGCAGAATGTGACAGGATGTGTCATCTACTCGTCGTTTCGAGATCGGAATGATTTGCCGCCACAGCGATACAATAATTGGTATAACTGATTGAAGCGGTATCTTCTCCGGTTCCAGTCAGGATCGTGTTCAGAAGGTCACCCAAGGTCACGGTATTGACGTCCGTTGGTTTGCCTCGAAGGTCCCTCGTTGGAGCAGCTTGAAATTGGAAATTTCCAGTCAACTTTGTCAATATGCATCTTTGTATGATTGGTAGCCTAGATGATGATTGACACCATCATCTAGATGGGGATTTGGCCTAGTGGTTAAGGCCTGCTGCCCCTTAGTGCTGGCAATTGATGCCTGATGCGAGGGTTCGTGGGTTCGAATCCAGTAGGAAGCTATGTCTTTCACCTTAGAAACCCCGTTACTATGTTCTTTAATTGTATCTCCTTTATATGTGACCCCTTGTATAACATAAAACTGTTTGTGTTCGGAGATTGCTTGGACTACTCGCAGGGTACTGAGGGACGCCTCCTTTAACATGGGTCATTGAACCATCTTTAGATGGGGATTTGGCCTAGTGGTTAAGGTGTGCTGCCCCCGAGTGCTGGCGATTGATGCCTAATACGAGGGTCCGTGGGTTCGAGTCCGGTACGAAGCTATGTCTTTCACCTTAGAAACCCCGTTACTGTGTTCTTTGTATGATTGATACAATAGACAATGTAGGGAAGCAGGGGATGGAAAGCCAAACCGTTTACAAAAAGATTTCAAAATCATAGATATCTGTAGAAATACACTTGAGGAAAGCTTTCAGTTGGAACCATTAGGCTACTGTTCGCAGAAATCATCCGAAGATGCCCCACTTTTGAAGAGTTGAAAATGTACACCTAATGCTTACTCTACAAGTGTGCAACCTGATACTCTGTTACCCATCAAAAATATGGAGTGTATCCCCTTTTAATGGTTTTCGCTGTACGCATGTCCATTTTGTACTTCAATCATAAACCACCATCAAGAGACGCACGACTCCCTTCCATGAAAAAGCTTTTTGGTTGGAGACTCTTCTCTGGCTTTGAATTGACGTACATTATGATTAACTCGTGAATAATTCAAAATGGGACAGTTGGTGCGGAGCCCGCTTGGTCAGACGTGTGGCGGGGATTTACGTTTTTTGGAGGTATTGGTGATGCTGGGATTTGTATGGAAGTGGCAGTTAAAAACAGGATCTTGTCTGTTGAATCCGCAACAAAGGATTCAGTGGCCTAGTGTAGAACATATCTAAAGCCGGGCGTACATCGCACTTGTGGCTGGAAGCAACTGATCTGATCAGTCGTTGGTGATGTTCGCGCTGCGTGCATATCGCAAATTCAGCAACTCAGTAAAACTAGGAAGATCCAATCAGTCGCCATGTCCAGACCACGTACATCGCAGCAACTGAACGAAACTGGGTACATCTAGTCGCTAGAAAGTTGAACATTGTGCAACGTGCGGCAACTAGCAAAATCTCAGTTCCAGCGAGTCACAAGGGTGCATACATTGACAGTTCTGGCGACTGATCAGTCGCCTCCAGTTCCAGCTAGATCCTCCCAGTTGCCAGGTAGCTCAGTCTAGTTGTATCCAGTCGCAAGTGCAATGTAGGCCTATGCCCGGCTTAAGAGCTAGGCCCAGGTGTAGACATCCAAAAACTTGTGGGTAGCGTGTCGGGGGCTAGCACTTTGGCCACAGCCCATGTGTGGGTGGAAGATGAGGATGAGGGGACGAACCTGGTCTAATTGCAGACAAACCCGGTGGAGCCGGTGGTGTAGTGGTTCGAGTCTCCGACTAATGGTCAGAGAGTTCCGGGTTCAAATCCCATTGGGCGTGAGACGTTGGGCAAATCTCTTTGCCTCACTGGCCTCCTTCCACCCGGTGTATAAATGGGTACCGGTCGGAAATGGTCGATTGTAGCACTGAATGAGCAGCTCATCTGAGTTCTACTGAAAGGTTTCAGGACTGACTGGGGCAAAGTGTAAAGTCGGATGAGAACCTCCACTGTAGTTGATATCAGACTATAAACCCAAACTTTACCTTTTTAACAAACATTTCTTCCCTTGTTGAGTGAATGAATGGGTTAAGGGCCTGTCACACTGAAGTAGTTCTCAAAACGTCCTGCCCCGTCGTAAATAATCGTAAAACGGGCTAGAACGTGTAACCCTTGGCCAAATAATGCCTCGATGTTCTGGAGCACCCTTTCCGTCCATGCAGTTCGTAAAAAGACTGTAAAAAGTTGCCACTACGTCCACCCCGTTCGCACACAGTTTGAGCCCTTTCGGCAAAATTTTCAAGAACGTACTGAGAACTAGCTCAGTGTGATTGGGGCATTAGTCAGTAAGGGTACTACGTGTTTTATGTCAGGAGTTCAAGTCACAGCGCCATTTCAGCAGACATCTTGGTTCATCCTTCAATTAACTCGCCTCATTACGGCTGCAATCTGGTTCAATGGCCGCCGCTAAATTAACTACCGAAATTGATCAACTGTTCAACTTTGTGTTGAAAGTGTTTACACAGCCACTGGATGTTTATAACCTTGTTTCACTTTCTTTGCCTTAATTAATGCTATCACCGCCGGCTATCATGATGAAATTTTCCTGATTGATTTACGTTTCTGGCTAGATATTTGGTCGCGAATAAATCTTCATTAAGGACGGCAAGATGAAGGCTGTCGCTGTTATTGTATGTTGATGGCAGATCGAGTGAGGGCACATTGCAGGAGATGAGACAGCCACATGAGAGTTATTGCTTATTGTCTGCAATAGTGTGTTAACCCTTTTGGGGAGATTCCACGGCTGGAGCGTGGTAAAAGTCGCCTAGGCTGGTAACACTTGTGTCAGGTGGCAGGGTAGCAATGAGGTTATCGCCACTTCTCCATGGAAAGATGTCGCTGCGACCGTATCAGGCCTTTTCATTGTCTTCAGGACGTCATCTCCGTGGCAATACGAGGTGCGAGCATGAAGCCACAACGTCACGGTAGTGTAATCGTTGACGTTCCGTACAACGTCACAGTGGAAAAGTTGATATGGTTGCAGCGCCATCTAATGATAGAAAAAGAATGGCTACAACCCCATTTCACACCCTACACTTTGTGCGGCTTGTCCAGTTCATACTGCAAAGTGGCTGTACATGTACTTGAGCTGATCTTCTCCATAGTTAGGAGCATTATTGCAGCAGTTACTGCATTCCTGCTCCATAGCTAAGAGTATTATTGCAGCAGCTACTGCATTACTGCTCCATGGTTTGGAGCATTATTGCAGCAGCTGTGCATCATTGCCCCAGAGTTAGGAGCATGATTGCACCCGCTATTGCAGCAACTACTGCATTACTGCTCATATTGCAGCAGGTATGAAGCATATTTCCAGTCGACTTGCAGCAGTTCATGATGCAATGCGCTTCCACTGCTCTTTGGTAGGAGTGCTGTTAATGTTATCTAACCCTTGGGTAAAAATTACCAAGGTTATTCATCTTATATGTATGTTTGCTTCATACATTTTACAACGATTTGTTATTGCATTCCGGGAGATGGCAGAGATCACCAGGACAACAGGATACGGAAGAGACAAGTAGTGCTCTCCGTGTAGTGTGTACCCAATGTTAGAGTGCATTGATACATATATCACAATGATGACCAAATGAGTATAATACATAGACTAGCAAATGTGTATGTATCATGATGATAAAGCTATTTTAGATCATAGTTTGGAAGTTGGATGGAGTATACTGAGTGGAACTGCATGTTCTTGTAGCTGAAGATGGGGATTTGGCCTAGTGGTTAAGGTGTGCTGCCCCTGAGTGCTCGCGATTGATGCCTAATGCAAGGGTTTGTACATGTAGGTTCGAATCCGGTAAGAATCTATGTCTTTCACCTTAGAAACCCGTTCCCCCATTTCATGTTCTTGCAGCTGAAGGCACATTTTTTGGCTCGAGACTACTTGACATTGAACTAGACCTCATTCAATACGACTGAGGCTTGCTCAAGACCTGAAGAATCAACTTGTGTCATTCCTGATGATCATGATTCCGAGGCGCGAATCCAGGGGGCACACCCGGCTTGTGCCCCCCACCTATTTTTATGTGATCAGCTTTAGAAAAATTGCCTATTTTCAAAGTGCCACAGAATTGCCTTGTAATGTGTCCCTCAGATGCTGGGAAATCACACCAACGGCCGTCTAGATTTCAAAATTTTCTGGGGAAGAGTGACCCTCAGACCCCCCACTGTGGCTTCCCGCCTTTGCTGCTCGCCTTCGTCAGTCCCCCTGTGGCCTTCTGTGCCCCCCTTTACCAGAATCCTGGACACGCCTCTGATTCCTACTGCACATACATTGGCTTGAATTCTGACCAAAACACTCAAACTGCATGTTTTTTCGGCTCAATACACAGTTTCTTGAGCCTACTCAGTGCCGAACTGAACCATATTCTGTAATACGAGACCTGACCGAGTGTTCACCCGTTATTCCCGATGATTGCAACGAAATTAGCCAAATATCATCCTGGCACTCTTCTGGTGAGGCTGAATCCCTCATTAGGGGATGCCAGTAGTGCTGTGGTACGACTCTGGGATAAGGACATCATTACTGACGGACGCATCAACCCTTGAGTGTCCTTATGTATATGTTACCTTAACGCTTTCTTCTTGGAGTCTCGGTAAAGAAATTCTGGGACAAAAAATGGAGTCCTCGTTTGCGGTATGTTGATGTCAGAACTTTGATAGGTTGTAAGAGTACAAACGGGTGGATCCAGGATTTTCTCGAGGGGTGGGTTCTGAAGGTAGAGGCCACTGGACTCTCGTGTGCCGAAGGCATGCGCTTCACTACCGCTGATTTGGCAGGGGTCTGGGAGATCTCCCCCAGGAATTTTTAAAAATTAGAAGCTCTGAGAAGCGATTTCCCGGCATCTGAGGTTGAGAAAGTCCGATGCCACGTCTCTTAGACATTTCATTGCACCCTGCAAGCGTACGCAATGCAGTATGTTGTCCCAAGCACTAAAGAATCATCAATGCAATGATCGTATCAGCATGATGACATCAGAGACATGGGTGGGCGCTACGCTACAAGTGAGATGTTTGATGTTTAGCGATAAAAAAATTTATCGCTGGTCGCCGAGGGGGTTCCAACCCCCTTCTGTATCCACCCCTATACAAAGCTGTAAAAACTTCTCATCCTTCTTGTTACCGTTATTAAAATGCTTTATTAGCCGTTCATTTTGTAGCCAAAATCACGTCCTTGAATAACGTGCCGTTTCTATGTTCTTAGTCAGAGCGGCGGCGTTATGACAACAGGTCGATTTTTGATGTTGACATTTCACTCAGATATTTGGAAATGTATCGGTTTTGTCCTCTCTCCAGATTCCCGCTTTACCAGTATATTGTTTTCCAATAAAAAGAATTAAAGTTACTTGTCATTGTTTTTTGCGTTATTGAAATAAATCGTTGACGTTGGCTGTATGGCACTGAAAATTGGTATTTCCATCCTTATGCGTGGGTAAAATTTTGCACTATAGACGATTCTCGAATTCGCAGATCCGTGCACTTTTGCCGAAATCCAACCATAGCCTCGATCTGAAATCAGCTGATGTGATGCAATCCATGAATCAGCAATGGTCGACTGTGATGCAGCATCGTCGAAGACACTGTCGTGGGGTCCTCTGCGTCACGTCATTCAGGAGCCACGGTGGTGTAGTGGTTCGGGTCTCCGACTAGCGGTCAGAAGGTCCCGGGTTCGAATCCCACTGGGCGTGAGACTTTGGGCAAGTCTCTTTGCCTCACTGGCCTCGCTCCACCCAGGTGTATAAATGGGTACCGGTCGGAAAACCTCAAATTGTAGTGCTGAATGAGCAGCTCATCTGAGTTCTACTGAAAAGTTTCAGGATAGACTGGAGTTAAAGTGTAAAGTCGGATGACACCTCTACCGTTGTTGGTATTGATATCAGACTATAAACCCAAACTTTTAACTTTTAACTTTATTCAGTTTCAGACCGTGGTTGTGGTTGTTGCGATTTTGGTGGAAGTGCGCAGATCTTTCTCGTTTACGTCAATTTGAGAATTGTCTTTACATAGCAACTTAAAAAGCTTGTTAATTTATTCATGGATGCAATCCTGCAATATCATACCTTCGCAACCCTCTCATGTAAATAGTCCCAGCGTCTCTTTGAGACGAGACACTACAGTATGATTGCACCAGTGCAATGTAGATAAAAGTGTACATCAACAGTATCTTCATTGCAATATGTGGCTTCGCCGAGATAATGAAGACACTTATCAAAGCTTGCCGCGTATGATGAATGAACACAATCATATGAATTACTGCCGTCTAATGCAATATTTTGTGCATTAACTGCATTAAAAATAACGGCAGAGATTTCTCTCGGAGCAATTTAGCCTTCATCCTGTTGCCATGATGAAATGATTCCATCGGGAGATGTGCGACAATAGATTATGTTTAGGGAGTGCTAAGTGTTAGGCCACACTTTTTTTATTTGTTGGATTACGAAACTCCCAACCCAAAACATATGTGCGGGTGGGTGGAAAAAAATAAAAATAAAAATGACTATTGTGTTTTTTAGATTCGTCTCCCAGCGCCATCTTACAGCAGTTGTGGAGACGAATCTATTGTATTAGCCTTCGGGTATCAACTGATGGACGCACTCTCAATGAAATTGCTGACGATTTGATTGGTCTTCGTTCTCGGTTTCTGGGTGTATACTCGGGATTAGTGAAGGTGTACTCTGGAATAGGGGATTGGTGAAAGTATATGGGGGATTAGTGAAAGTATGTGAGATTAGTGAAAGTATGGGGAATAAGTGGAAGTACAGTATGTTGCACAATTGACCTAGGCCTACCTTTATCTGCGTACTTCACGCAGAAGGTATGCTTCAGTTCATTGCTTATGGTACGGGTGCGTCACACGTCTCTTCTGCGTGACGTCCGCACACCACAGGCGAATAACTTTACGTTTTCACTGCGTGCCTTTCGCGGCAGTGCGGGACGTCCGCAGAAGATACGAGGATGGTGCGCGCATGATGCTGCATGTCGTACACAGATGGTGCGTGGCGCGGAAGGGAGGTCAGTTGGGCAACGTACTGTATGTGGGGATAAGTTATGTAAAAGGTGTAAATAGCGAGGTTGAGATCAGCGACTTATCACGGATCCTTATACGCATACGGATAGAATTCTGTAGAACGAGGACAAATTTTGTGTACATTTCGATCCGTATACGTATAAGGATCCGTGATAAGTTGCTAATCTCAACCTCCCTATTGTCGTCCGGTGAGAAACCTTCACTGCCTCAACAGGTGTCACTAGTGGTTAAATCTATTGAATTGAAAGGGACATTTATGTCCTGATCAATTTCCCACACAAAAGGCATCCATTGTATAGGACCTGATTACTGTGTGCTGCCCTCTATCACAGTTATGATCCACATTCTATGGAAGAGGTAGGCCTACCAGTTTGAGTGGGTAATGGCTGCCTGTAAGGGTTAGGGGAGTAGGCTTTAGAATAAAGTCAGGGATAGGAGGCCAGTTATCAAGGGTTGTGGGCCAGGGGTTAGGATTCAAAGTGGACAATATTCACCCCTTCGGCATAATAGTGTTTGGGGGATTTGTGAAAGTATATGAGGATTTGTGAAAGGTAATAAGGATAAGTGAAAGTATATGGGAGATTAGTGAAAGTATATGAGGATTCGTGAAAGTATATGGGGAATTATTGAAAGTATGAGATCAGTGAAAGTATGGAGAGGAGTGTTGCGACTGGATGATTGACGTTGGCATGGATAATTATGGTATTTTGGAACGGATTAGTGAAATGATAGTTCTGTTAGGGACCTCATTAGTGTCTGGACCATAATTTAGTTTTTCTTTCCTTCTGTCTTTTCAGATGCCAAGGAGTATCAGGATGTTTGATGTCTAAAAATGGATTATTTCTGAGTAATGATCAGCCGTGTCTGTTGTCCAATGTGAGGATGCAAGAGGCACTTGGAGATTTTAAGGTAGGGTTATCGTCTAGTCTTAGTTTGAGCAGAAGGGCCAAATTCACAGAGAGTGTTCTCCTAAAATATAATTTGGTGGGAGGGAAAGGCCATAGCTGCCTACCCAGCATATTTCAGCATTTTTTTAACGCTCAAAACTGTGTTTTTACACTTAAAGTATAGAAGAATACACTGATATTGCGGAATTTTGCGTTTCGTTATTTTTACACTGAAAAGTGTCATTTTATGGTTATTCCTCAAAAACAGTACAGCCAGCTCAAAGTTAGGGTAGGCAGGTCTGGAAGGCCTGTCCCACCTGCCTGTTAGTGTCCCTTGTTGCATTCCTCCCCTAAACTCCCTAAGCACTTGTGTACCACGGCGCCTTTGGTTTACCGCTCTCCACAACTGCTTCACTTCGTAAAATTCGCCGCATTTGGTCTACAGATGGCACTGAGAGAGTTGACCAATGAGAGCACCCAGCAACCGGTAACCAAGCTGGCCTGAAACGCTTTTTCATTGGCGGATCACGTGATCTAGTAGCCATGGTAGCACAAGGTCCTGACGCCATCTGTTGACCAAACGCGGCGACTTCTACGAAGTGAAGCAGTTGTGGAGAGCAGGTAAACCGAAGGGGGCACGGCCCACAACTGCGTAGGGAGTTTATTCCTCCCCTGGATGCCACTCATACTATAAAAATTGTCACTCTCTTGGAACGTTGTCCAAAGTGATAAATTGTCCATTTTTTCTCTGACGGATTTGCTGAAGAGAAAAAAGATTCTCCACGGCAAAACTCTGACCGGTGTTTAGCCCGGGCTGGCCTGCGTGATTGCCAGCATCCGTTTTGGTCCAGGATAGTGGCCATTAGTGTCGCTTCCATGGTGATTTCTTATTGTCTATGACGGAAATTATCCTCAAAGCAGGTTTTTTTACGCTGGCAGCTATAACACTACGAGACGCGGACGCTGTGACTGGTGCTTCAGGCCACACTTTTTTTATTTTTAGGAATACAGATTTTTTTCAAAGCAAGCAATGGCGGATGATGGAATAAAAATAAAAATAAAATCGCGCAGGTGCCGTATGTCTGCTTGGAGACACAAGGCCATGCATTGGCCTACGGCGAAATGACGAAGTTTGGGTCATGACATACCGGTAGGATGTTTGATTTGCTTGAAAACAGTAAAATTTCATCTTTTTATTATTCCCGACTGCAATTATTCTCAAGTTCGGCGGGAAAAAAAAATGGCCAAAAACAAAATGTTATTTTTTTCCCCATTTTGCCAAAATTAACCTCAGGCGGGTCCGTAATCCTAAAAATGAAAAAGTGTGGCCTCAGTGATGTTACGATCTCGTGCTATCAGAATATAAAATAGTCTGACGTCTTCGAGAGCTCCCACCGAAACTCCAGTTACCCTATTTCTATCCAAATGGCGGACAATTGCTGAATGGAAAAAACCGGCGTGATTACCAGGAGTGACATGTGTCAACACTTGGATATCCGGTTCAATTGATCGTCCAATTTCTAATGTTTGACATGATAGTAGTTTTCATCTAGATATGGTGTAACGGGAGAAATAGTCTGTATGCGGTGTAGTAGTAGAAATAGTCCTAATGATCTAAAAGTGAAGTCCCAGTATGATGTAATAGGAGAAATAGTCCCTAAGTGGTTTAAGGGTAGAAATACTCCAGCTGCTCTGTTTATCCCAATATGGTGTAATAGGAGAAATACTCCCAATATGGTGTCATAGGCCTAATGCTCTGTATAGGTGCTTACGGGTCGACATTGCGTCTTTAAGCAACTCGACGGATCCGTCGCAGATAAAAAAACAACCACGCTCAGGTCAACATTTCAGCAATTGAGAGGAACTCGGAGCAACTGGCAGTTATACCTCGAACAGCACGCTCATGATGCATCTGGCAGTTGCTCGGAGACGCAAGCGCGCTCAGGTCGACAAAATCAACAACTGATCAGTCACTCGGAGTTGCTTCCATCGCCAGAAAGCTAGTTACCGCGAGTTGGTTCAAGAGCAATGTCGACCGACCTGTAAGCACCTTAACTGAAGCCCTAGTAAGGTGTAAAAGGAGGAATTATCCCAGTATGGTGTAATAGGATAAATAATCTCACTATGGTGTAATAGGAGAACTACTCTCCATGTGGTGTAACAGTAGAAATAGTCCTAATGCTCTGTAACTGAAGTCTCAATATGGTGTAATAGGAGAAATTATCTTTTGGTGAATTGTTCTTGATAAACCCTGCAGATTCCATCTCCTTGTTTGGACAATACCGGAGCCTTACCCTTGTGTAGAATGAGTCCGGCCAACAGTCAATTGATTGAAAAAGTTGTCGTCATTATCCGAGCCAGCTTCTGTCAATAGTCGTTGATGGGCTCAATTGATGAGTTTCTGATAGTCGGGCATGTATTGTTTGGACAGCGGAACTCGAGAGGGACAAGGGAGATGGACCTCAACGCACTCAGCTAGGGGAGACCAAACTCTGCTAGGTTACCATACTCTTGGGTAGACTGTATGGGACCAGCAAGTTCAGCATATTGTTGGCCTAAATCGACGGGGCCGAGGACCATCGCATTTTTCAACACAGTTAGCAAATGCTTTTACTTAAAACTTGCACATCAACACCCAATGTAAATGTACTGCAAAACTTGAAGTAAAAGCATTTGCTACGTTTTGTGATTATATCAGCCAATGTTAAAAACTTGTTCATGTACCTGTTGACTGAAGGCGCTCCTCTACCTGTAAATTTTGGCTCGCTATGGGCATTTCAACCGTAGAAAGCTATGGGTAGTCATTTGTGTCATTGGAAACCACCAATACTGAATCCCCCATTGAGAGCCAACTCAAATGGAGGAGTGCCGTGTTACCTACTTCGTTTGCAAATTTCTCATTAGCATTTTCGCCTACTCCATTTCCATAAAATCTTTTTTCTTCGCCAACCCATCACCGACTTCGATACGCTGAACCAAAGTTATTATATCTCATCTGCTTGGTTAGGCGATCTTATTGAGAGAAATTATTGCAAAACGTTGCGTCAATATTCAACAATTGTAATAGTTGCTCCATTATCAGTTGTGGAGTGTGTCAACAGTTCTGTTTGTACTCGATCGATGCGTTTCTACGCCATGAAACTTATTGTTTGGATGATCGAACCTCGACTGCGGGCACGCCCCCTGATGTGGGACCTGCTGTGAATGAGATGGTGAAGTCCGTGTTACGGACACCCCGCCGAGCTGGAAACATGCCTACTGGGGAAACATGCCTACTTTCTGCCATGTCTACTAAAGGTGCTTCACCACATCCGAATTTTCTTGCCTCAAAAGGGCCTGTCACACTGAAGTAGTTCTCAAAACGTCCTGCCCCATCCTAAAAAATCGTAAAACAGGCTAGAACGTGTAACCCTTGGCAAAATAATGCCTCGATGTTCTGGAGCACCCTTCCCGTCCATGAAGTTCGTAAAAAGACTGTAAAAAGTTGCTACTACGTCCACTCTGTTCGCAGACAGTTTGAACCCGTTCAGCCCGTTAGGACCAAAATCCTCAGAAACTTCCATTCTGCCAGAACTACTATAAAAATGAAAATATAATTACAAAATAAAGGATGTTGATTTTCAAGTTTTTTTCTGATAAGCTATTACCCGGTACATAATTTTGATATTTCGAAATTTCCAAAATTTTGATGCAGAATTGGAGAAATATGACCAACAGGTTTTCCTTTCATATGCAACAAACCGTGTCAAAATTGGTGCGGTAGTATTTGAAATATTCAAGATATCAAGTGTAGATAAACATTAGTCAATGCCTGTACATGTATTTGACGATAAACCTTTATAGCATTTCTTGATTTTTGCCTCAAAACACACCAAACTGCAACCAAATTTATTAGGATGAACCCAGCCCCGAAACATAACGACCGAGCAAGACACCATTACGAGTACTAATCTCTTCTTCACTCCAGTAAGTTTCTCTCCCGTCATTCGTTTCATTATTTTCTCATGAATGAACATAAGTTTGATTTTCTCCGGCGGAAAAAAGCTGTTCAGACGCAGAAAAACTGTTTTCCAATAGAACGGCATAAGAAACAGAATATTCTTCTCATGCGGGAATAACAGCGTTTAATCATACATCCAACATTTTTGATTGAAATAACGTATTATTAGCAAAAACTGTGTAATATCACGCCATATTGAAAAGATTTCCATTCTAATATGATTTCTATGTTTTATCACAGTTCTGGGATCTTTTGGGGCAAGACT
Source organism: Notospermus geniculatus (assembly GCA_002633025.1). Classification (NCBI taxonomy): domain Eukaryota; kingdom Metazoa; phylum Nemertea; class Pilidiophora; order Heteronemertea; family Lineidae; genus Notospermus; species Notospermus geniculatus. Next base: position 64,616 of record NMRB01002017.1, on the reverse strand, counting down.
GCTGTTCATGTTTTCATGTTGACCGCCATTTTGAATCTCAGACCGTCAGTCTGAAATCCAACCTTGTCCACAGGTACATGTACAGTCCACTGCATGGAGTTATTTTTTCGCCCAGGAATGATAGTCAGTGACATTTGGGAACGAGGTTGTCTTGCTGCACGAACTGTCAGAGTCCTCTGGTGGCAAAGAATGGAAAGAGTAATATTGGTCAGTCTTGCTCATTGCTGCTGCCACCTGCGAGGTTTGGGGTTCAATTTCTGGCTAGGCTGTGCTTCAGGTGACATGGGGGTAACTCTCTTCATCAGCAAGTTACCCCAGGCAACTCTCTTCAGCAGTAAGTTACCCCAGCCAACTCTCTTCAGCAGCAAGTTACCCCAGGCAACTCTCTTCAACAGCAAGTTACCCCAGGCAACTCTCTTCAACAGCAAGTTACCCCAGGCAACTCTCTTCAACAGCAATTTACCTCAGCAACTCTCTTCAACAGCAAGTTACCTCAGCAACTCTCTTCAACAGCAAGTTACCCCAGGCAACTCTCTTCAGCAGTAAGTTACCTCAGCAACTCTCTTCAACAGCAAGTTACCCCAGGCAACTCTCTTATCTACAATACAATGCCAATAATTTGGCACTGAGCACTCTATTTTCATTCTGCTATACTAAGATGGTGGTGCTGCAGGGTGTCTGCCAGAAATTTTTTTGAGGGTACTATTACTAATATCTTCTAAATCAGCAAAAACCCCATGAAATATGAAGAAAATGACCCTTTGCTGTTCCTTTGAGAGTATTTGCATAGTACCCTCTGGCGCGAACACTGTAGCTGTGCCTGTGGGGTTTATGGACTACATGTTGCGGAAGAGTTAAAATTACTCGCAGGATGTGATAGCATTATCTTTATCTACATAAATGTCGTCTAGAAATATCGTCGAGGTAAAAAAAATGAAAAACCTGCAGGATGGTGAATTACTTTACGCCAGTCTCCATTATTCCTGCATTATCAAGCTCAAACAAGATTAGAATTGAGATTGAATCCATTTTTATTGTGATATGGTAGAAATGTAAAAAAAAGCAATTTATTATTGCCGTCGTACAGTTTTTGGGACGTCGCAGCGCAGCATTATTTAAATTTACTGGGATACAGTGTATGTACAGTGAGTTCTATTGGAATCGTCTGTTAGGATTTTAGTCTGCGCCGTACGAAATTGTGTGAGCCGACAATATATTTGTCAGGATTTATCTAAATGACTGTTAAATGAACTACGAATGTCGTTATAAAAGTTTTTAGTTGAATTTCTGGAGAGCTCAAACAGTTTTCACCAATGAAGATAAAGAGGATTTTGCCGGCATTATTATGGTAATAGCTCATATACCTCACTTTGAAATGGCGCTGAAGACGTACACGACTCTTGGCAAATGTGCGACGGAGGTCGCTAGAATTCAGCGGGGGGAAATCCAAATCTATCCATCAATTATCCAACGTTATATTCTGATTGTATTTGAGTGACTTGGGTGTAATCGTACTCCCTAAAGGGGAGATGGTAGGACGTCGGATGTCAAGGAGAAGACATGGCGATTAGTGGTAGTGTCAGTCTGGTTGCGTTTAACCCCGTCGGTGACGGCGATTAGGAGGCTGGGAAATCTTAGGACGGGGTCGGGGGAGTCATGTCGCTGGATGAGAAGACAAATTAACCTGTCTGACGGCTTGATGGGGTGGGATCAATGTCAAAGTGAGGTCTGGGAAGGTACATCTCTTAAGCCCCTTTCACACTGGGCTTACGTAGAGTTCTGTAGTGTGGCTTACCGACTACACCGAGCTTACGCTGCCCTACGCTGTGCTACGCTGGCCAACCACTCATTTCACACCGGGCCTACGTAGAGTTCCGTACTTCAGCATACCGACTACGCCGAGCTTACGCTGTGTTACACTGGCCTACCACTCCTTTCACACCGGGCCTACGTAAAGTTGCGTAGTGCGGCGTACTGACTACACCAAGCTTACGCTGCCCTATGCTGTGCCTACGCTGGCCTACGTAGCAATACGCCGAGGGACGCAAAGGGGTGACACAAGATGGCGGTTCTCAAAACCGGGAATCACCGACTTGCTACCTTGTTGTCACCTTTCACAACCCTTCAGAACTGCTGAAAAAATGGCTAACCTGTTGTTTGCCCCCCTCCCCACNCCACAACTCGTGGCCACCTCACAACATCTCGTAGACCACATATTGACCGTACATGACCATGTTAACACCGTACATGACCCTTCTAACACCACGTTTGACCACAGTTACGGCATGTCCACCTTGATGACACCTCATGGTTAATTGATGACTCCTTATTCACGGCATCTTTTCACCTACTTGTCACAGATTTGTACCAAACCAAACCCCTGTCATTTTGGGCGGTTCAGCACCGTTTTGAACCGCGTTGAACCGCCTGTAAAACCACCTCCGTGTGAGGCCTGCTTAAATGCTATAGGAATGTACGGAACACATAACTGGATGGCTAGGTTAAAGATAATATATCACGACTTCATTGTTTACATTCAGTGTTTGTAAACATGGATGTTTACATGATGTTATTTTGGACTTTTGGGACATGCCAACCCACCAAAATGAATACTTTTGGAATCAACAGAATTTATAGAGGGACATGCTATCAACAAATTACTCATAAGACAAAGAAAGCCTGGACATAAACAAACAAAATGTAAATAAACAATCAATTTCGTGGCCCGCGAAAATACCCGTGATACATTATCTTTAAAGGAACTGTTCATTTTCGTCTCTTGAGGAATCTGAGTTGTGATCCTTGGGGAAAAAGAAAGAAGCTATGCACTTGCAAATTGCAGGGATTATTATCCCACCGAACGTAAGTTCGGTAGGGATATAGAGAAACCCCTGTGTGTCCGTCCCGCCGTCAGTCTGTCAGTCCATCCCACCGGCCGTCCGTCCGGGCCCATAACTCTACAATGACTGAAGATTTTGAGTTCATGTTTGGTGGGGAGATGTACCATGGGCCATCGGTGTGTCGCGTGAAAGAATCGGCCAAATCTGATTATCTACTTTCCCTGTAGGGGGCGCTTTGTAAAAACCACACAACTTCCCTTCCGCTCTGTAACTTCTGAATGACTGAAGATTTTGGTTTCATATTTGGTGGGAGGGTGTGTCATGGGCTAACGGTGTGTCGCGTGAAAGAATCGACCAAATCTGGTTATCCACTCCACCACCAGGGGGCCAAAGGCTAAAACACAAAAACTGCATTTACACCTTAAATATTGAACGGAATTTCACCACATTTTGGTGGTTGGCTCATCTAGCAAGGGTACATAATATGCCGCACGCTTTTGGAATTTAATCGATGTTTCAGCCCTATAGGGGGCACTTTGTAAAAACCACAAAAGTTCCCTTCTGCTCATGATAGTACCTTCGACATTGACGCTGTGACTTTGACTCGAATATCCCTTCTGGCTCGCAACATTTCAAGGAACGCAACTTTCGTTCGGTGGGATTTGCACACGCTTTGCGTTGCTCTTGTTTGTTATGCTGTACAGAATAATCGCTGCAGTTTGCAGCTTCATAGCTTTCTCCATTTTCTCAAGGATCACAACTCAAATTCCTCAATTGACAAAAATGAACAGTCCCTTTCTGAAGGTCGCGCTTGAAGCGTTCGCGCGGTTTATACAACACATGACTCACTCGCATTCCCTCGAGATCACAATGAACACGATCAGACCAATCAAAGCGTTTCTAATTAATGTGTTCGTCTAACGAGCGAGGTAATCATCACAATGTCGGCGTAAATGTCAAGCAGAAGTTCACACCCCAGGGTAACGTCAGCGTCGTCTCTCGCTTCGTTACACAGCAAGATAGGTGCAGGGACACATCAATATTTTTACAATAATCCAATATTTCTAATTTACGTTGTAGCATATTGTTTCTAATTACGCGATGCGCGTTTAACCTCACCTATAATGAGGTATGATACGCGGAACACACATTACTGGTTTAGCTATAATGAAAGATGGCAGAGGTTTGGTGAAAGTTGAGTAAGTAGCATAACTTTTAATAGAATATGAATTGTGAAGTAACGATGCCAAAATAACATCGTTATTTGTCAAAGTGGCATAGTGGCAGTACCTCTGCTTGCCACCAATGAGTCACAGGTTCAATCCCCAGCAGGGATCAAAGTTCATTTTCTGAAAAAGCAGATTTTGGTCGAACAGGCCAAAAAATCAAGTCGCACACAATGCAAAATGCATTAAAACATCAATTTTTTGGGTCGCACAGAGCAAAATCCAGGTCGCATTTTAGACCAAATGGTCATGAACTTTGAACCCTGCCCAGTCATGCAATTAAAATGGCTGTATGTGGTAGAAAAATTTGAAATCTAGACTTGCTGTGAAATGCGATTTCCGTGGCGCCTGAGAGTCGAAATAATGAGCTCATTTGGTGTCAAAATAACCCCGATCCACTCTATTGCAACTTAGGCAGCCCGCCATTGTTGTCCTTGGTAAGAACTCTGTCAGGAAGCCCCGACCGGGAAGCACATTTGGTGAATGGGAACAGAAAGGAAATTTGGAAGTGTGCGTCGCAGGCTTCTCTCGTGGCACACTTCGTTAGTTCTGATGGTTGGAAAATACTCTTTTTAGGCCGAGTGCCGGTCGGCATTTCTACGTCCTGGATGGGGCCGTCCGGCGCCGACCAGCAGCAGCAGAACCCCGACTCCACCTCAGTGTTGCAGATATCTGCATTCTATCCTACCTATTCCATCATTTGTATTATTAGACAAGCAAAAAGTAAAAATTGGACAAATGCATCTGATATAATAAAACGTCTACTAATGGGAAAATTGCCGTACCGTGATTAAGTTACATTGTAAAAATCTGCTAAATTTATTCTGTTCATGTTCAAGAGAGCTTTGTCAAAGTCGAAAATTAGTTGGAGTATCGTATGACATGTTGGATTGACTTAATCGATAATGTGAAATATGATTTTTTTATATTGAGCAGTGTTTGCATTTGGCTGTATGTACATGTACTGTGTCTGGAATGGAAACAATGCAATGCTTCAGGTATGCCTGGAGGAAGGTCATTCTGTATTCTTATTGTTATAAAATTTGGCCACACTATCTCAGCTGAGGTCTGGCTGCACAACCTCTTGTTTGTGCTCAGCTGAGGCCTGGCTACATAAGCCTCTTGTTTGTGTCTCAACTGAGGCATGGCTGCATAAGCCTCTTGTTTGTGTCTCAGCTGAGGCCTGGCTACATGCGCGTCTTTTTGTTTGTGTCTCACCTGGCCTGGCTACATTCATATGCTTCTTCTTTGTGTCTCAGCTGAAGTCTGGCCAGATAAGCCTCTTGTTTTTGTCTCAGCTGAGGTCTGGCTACATAAGCCTCTTGTTTGTGCTCAGCTGAGATTTGGTGACATAAACCACTTGTTTGTGTCAGCTGAGGCCTGGCTACACAAGCCTCTTGTTTGTGTCTCAGCTGAGGCATTGCTCCTTAAGTCTCTTGTTTGTGTCTCAACTGAGGCATGGCTACACAAGCGTCTTGTTTGTGTCTCAGCTGAGGCCTTGCTCCTTAAGCCTCTTGTTTGTCCTCTGCTGAGGCCTGGCTACATAAGCCTCTTGTTTGTCTCGCAGCTGAGGCCTGGGCCCAGTTTCACAAAGAATCTTAAGTCTAAAGTTTGACTTAAGTCATCATGTGACTAGGTTTCAGCAAATCAGATGGCTTCATTTCAGACTTAAGTTTTTTCTTAGACTTAAGATTCTTTGTGCAACTGGGCCCTGGTTACATAAACCTCTTGTTCGTGTCTCAGCTGAGGCATGCCACACAAGCCTCTTGTTTGTACCTACCTGGCCTGGAACCATGAAAAACCTTATTATTTACGTTATCTATGGAAGTTGTCATATTCATCCATTATCAATAGTATCGATATGATCATCCTGCCTCTGCGGCATAACATCCTTTGTTCGAGGGAGAACGATATGCGTTATCAGATCACACCTCTAGTCTCATTATATAATGAATTATCGATCACGTTGGTTTTTGCCATTTGCAAATTCATGCCGCTAAATGTCAACATGAATGATGAAATTTGTGCAATGACATTTCCACAAATTGCTCCACATTAAACTCGCGCTGCGGGCTTCAAGTTGGGAGAAATAGTGCGGCAAAATCTATCCCATAATTCATTCTGTTTGAATTTTGCTATTGATATCTAAGTGAGGCTGAGGCAATGCCAATATGTGTGGCGATCTAGAAAAACCCATCGGATGTCGCTGAGTGATCAACAAGGGCTGTCAGATTGCCTGTGCATTGATCTGCTGTTTTTCACCTGTTACGTAGTACATTTCAGCTATTGAAATGTGCGGGTTCGCCAAGGCCATAAACACTTTCCTCAAATGCAAATTCCACCGAGTTTTCCTAGACCTCATGTCACCAATTTTGTGTTAGTAATCATATCAATATGCACTAAAAAGCTGCCTCTAGAGGCCCTTTAATATATGCTGGCCTGGACCAACCAGTTCTACCTTAAACCCTCTTGCACAGAAGTAGGCCTATGTGATGACATCGGCTACTTAACAATTGAACATTTTGATAATGTCAGAAAAGAACATCAAACTACCTATAGTCCCTTTAAGAGCCATCGTAATGACCTATGATGAACCTAGAACCTTCAAATTAGATGTTTTGCACCCCTGGGGCATCTGCGGGGATATGTATGGAGAATGTAATGAATTCGCACCCAAGGTGTTGATATCAATTATCAATATAATTGATCCGATCAAATTATTGGTTAATTAGTGCTATTGGTATCAGCATGGAGGCTGGGATTGAATAGTGCCTCGATGGATTACTGTTTCAGTCCGAGGAACGGGATACCCAGTGACGTCATTGCACTCATTAAGCCTTTTGTCCCAGGTTATTACACAGGCCGGCCTAAAAGGTGCTGCTACATGTGAAAGATTTTTTGCCCGATTTGGCTCTCTATGGGCAACTGAGCCACAGAAAACTATAGGCTTTCTATAGGCAACTCAGCCACAGAAAACTATGGGCTTTCTAAAGGCAACTCAGAACAGAAAACTTTGAACTCTCTATAGGCAACTCAGCCACAGAAAACTATGGGCTCTCTATAGGCAACTCAGCCACAAAAAAATTATATGTATGAGCTTTCTGTAGGCAACTCAGACACAGAAAACTATGGGTTTTCTATAGACAACTCGGCCACAGAAAATTATGGGCTTTCAATAGGCTACTCAGCCACAGAGCCCATAGTTTGGCTTTCTATAGGCAACTCAGCCACAGAAAAATATGGGCTTTCTATAGGCAACTTAGCCACAGAATCTGTGGGCTTTCTATAGGCAACTCAACCACAGAAAACTATGGGCTTTCTATAGGCAACTTAGCCACAGAATCTGTGGGCTTTCTATAGGCAACTCAACCACAGAAAACTATGGGCTTTCTATAGGCAACTTAGCCACAGAATCTGTGGGCTTTCTATAGGCAACTCAACCACAGAAATCTATAGGCTTTCTATAGGCAACTCAGCCAAAGAAAACTATGGACTCCAGGCAACTTGGCTTTAGCAAACTATGGTGGTTGTTTGTGTCATTGGCCTCAACGAAAGTTGCAAGGAAACCCATATAAGTGAATTGCCCATTGAGAGCTATTAACTGACACGAGAAAACTCTCAGGGAGAAGTACCTTTAGCATCCTGGCATTGAAATGTACTGTAATCAGGAAGTTGAAATTCAAATGCTCATTGCTCGTTACTTTGAATGACTAACGAGCATAGTTGACCTTTAATTAGCCTTGATTAATGTGTTGGTATATAATCACCATGAGTACAAGTTGCATATTTCCTTATTCAGAGATAATTGACGGTCGATGCTGGGTGAGAGAGTGCAACGGGACTCGAAATATCTCTCGGGGTAATTAGGTACATTTGAGTTGGCAATTTCCTGACGACGACGTGTTTTTTGAAACAGTGTGTAGAAGAAATATATAGAAGTAGATGAAAATAATTCCTGTTAAACATGAAATAGGCCTACAGAATTAATTTCTGCTGAAGAAGAATCAGGCCTTTCCGTTTGACGGGCGCGAAAATGCATGCGCCTCGCAAACAATACAATTTCTATTGTTTGCGAGGCGCATGCATTTTCGCGCCCGTCAAACAGAAAGGCCTGAAGAATTAATTTCTGTTGGACAAGTATTAATTTCTGTTGAACAAGAATTAATTTCTGTTGAACAAGAATTAATTTCTGTTCAACAAGAATTAATTTCTGTTGAACAAGAATTAATTTCTGTTGGACAAGAATTAATTTCTGTTGAACAAGAATTAATTTCTGTTGAACAAGAATTAATTTCTGTTGAACAAGAATTAATTTCTGTTGAACGAGAATTAATTTCTGTTGAACGAGAATTAATTTCTGTTGGACAAGAATTACTTTCTGTTAAGCAAGAATTAATTTCTGTTAAACAAGAATTAATTTCTGTTAAACAAGAATTAATTTCTGTTGAACAAGAATTAATTTCTTTTGAACAAGAATTTATTGATGTTGAATTAATTTATGTTGACATCAGCGAAAACTGGTCGTGGCCGCCGCGAGTGATGCTGTGTTGCTGGGAGCAACATCATGGTTGTTGACTGCACCATGATCACAGCAAGCCGGCAAATTTTTCATCAAAAATCACAACAAAATTGGTTAATAATGCAAGTACGTTAAATTCCAGCCTTTCGGACCTGGTAACAATCATACTGCAGCTTGTGACGGACTTTGAGCGAGATCCATTCAGTGGTATTTGCAAAACTGCGTCCAAAAGTTGAAAATTGGAGAGATCCATAGAAAGAAAGCAACCATGCGAAATCAATATGTCCTCCACCGTGAGATGTGGAGGTCATAAAAAGGAATTGCAATCAAAATGAGGCAGACGCCCAAGGTCGTCCACAAACTCACGTCTTTTCGGGGAGAAATGATCTACTACCAAATTACGTTTCTTGCAGACGAGGCCAAAAACACTAGCAAAAAGATAGAACAGAAATTACAGCCTTCTTTTTGAACAAATTACACCATCGTGACTATAACCTCGGCGAACTTTCAGCTGTTCTCGCTTTTTACCCATCATTTATTTCAAATTACGATCTGCATGCTATTCCAGACGGTTGAATTACCATAATGCCTGAGAAAAAAACGGCAAGAGAAATTCCACCTTTTAGTATTTTCCGACTTTGAGGAGATGATTTCGTGCAGACCGCTCGTAATGTCTATAATATTACCAGAAAGACTTAATTACCAAATACCGATTTTATTATGAGAATGTCTTCACTGGTGCTCTCCATGAATGCAAGACTTGATTTAAAGGTGCTCTAGTTCGAATTGTAAACATTACGGTGTGCCACCTATTGTCAACTTCTGGTACTAACAAATCAGATAAAAATCGAATTAAATCTCGCCTTTCACAACGTTTTGTGTTTTTGAGCATAAAATCATAAATATATTTCAGTTACAAGAATATTTATCAAGATAGATATAAAAATAGATAACATTTATGTTTTGGTATACACGGTGCTGCCACCTGTCCGAGGAAAAATAACTATTATAATCAACCATGTAAATAAACAAACCGTAATGTTTACAATTCGAACTAGAGCACCTTTAAGCGGATTCGCATCGCAGTTTGCGAATGAAAAATGGCACTTTGCGAATTAAAGTGAAAAAATTCTTAAAATGATTCGCACTGGTGGCGAATCAAAGCGGTGCCTTCCATTACATGCTACATATACATTTACTTATCCATGGTGGAAAGAGTACAACCTTGGCCTAATTGTCGCGCCATCTCTAGGGTACAGAACGAACTAAACAGACATTCTTATGATAACAAGTGTTGTGTGCGTTGCAAGACCTAACGATGTCGACTAATCGTCGTGCCATCTCTAGGCTGTAGATCGAACTAATTTTAGCTGGTTCGCTATCCCCGTCGTAGTCGCTGTCTGCATACATGAGTCAGCTATTTTAAACACACTACAGATAGGGCTCAGTAAATACTCGAAGACTCTGCTAATCAAATTAGAGAATTGCTAATCAAATCATGTGTTTAACAAATTTTGATTCGCAAAGTTGCTAATCAATCAAAAATTCCTAGATCAAGCCTTGATGAATGCTGCATTATTTCAGCAAAAATATGTTTGAATATGATTATCCTTTAAGTTGCTAACAATTGGAAACCAGTGACCTAATCAAAGTGAACCGCTATCAATCCAGAGCGGAGAAGATAAATGTTTGTCTGGCCAGGTTTTCCATCATCTTAATGATCTCGTTATGACTGCTTGATTAGCAAACTAATTAGGTAATCATCTGGTAAAGTTTGCGTGACCGGAGATGTGGCGCGCCGATGTCAAACTCGGCCGTGATCAGCGAAGAGAGACGACGGCTCGGTCGTGGCTGTCAGAGTGGCGGAGTGGAGACATCTGGGCCTGTCACCTGTGAGGTTCGGGGTTCAATCCCTGCCAACAGAAAGTAATTCTTGTTCAGTAGAAATACAGTGCTCCCTCGCTATTACGAACCTCGATTCTACGAACTCCCGGATATTACGAACCCAACATCTGGCTCCCAAAATTTCGTGACATGTACTGTAAAGCAGGAAAATTTCGCGTCCAGGAAATTTTCGCGAATTTCGCGAGAGTGTATGAGTCGCGAAAATTTCCTGTCGCAACTATAAATACAGGCAAGTGATAAATATGGTCCGTGAAAAAAACTGAAAAAAATGGCAGAGACTTGCGAAAATATCCTGCCGTGAATATGTCTATAAATCTTGATTCGTGAAAATTTCCAGCCGCGAAATTATCTTGCTTTACAGTATGTCATTTTGCCTGTGTGGTCGGCCGTGTGGCCCAACTCCTGTCAATGATCAATTACGCTGTGTACAATACAAACCAAAATCCAAGCTTGGGTTTGATTAGTGTACAATGCAAACCAAAATATCCAAGCTTGGGTTTGATAAATGTACAATACAGACGAATTATCCAAGCTTGGGTTTGATTAATGCATGTTTGAGTGTTTAATCAGGCAAATATTCAGTAAAGTTAGTCCTGTATACGAAGTGTACGCCTTAGGCCTACTCGGCGTGGTCATCATTTCGAACTCCTCGTTAGTACGAACTTAACCCTTGGACCCCGAAGGGTTCGTAATAGCGAGGGAGGACAGCATCCAATCGTCCATCATCACTTTTCAATGCAACCAAACTGCACCCAGTTTGACTCCATACGTCATGTGACCATACCTCCATAATAATAATTCCGTGCATCGGCTCCGTGCCGTGATTTACGTCCCTTTTATTGATCGCACATCTTTTGTACGTCAAAAGGAGGCGATGATTTATGTGTTCGCATCTGCAACAACAACAACAACGAACTCATTTATTCTATTTAACTGCCCTTTTATGAAAATTCCGTCCGTTATCCGGCAAATAATCGGAGTCGTTTAGCAGTTCTGATCCGTGTGTGATGGTGAATGAATGGGACGGATCTTAATGGGATCAGTACGGACCGGCCACAAGATACAATCACGTACGCCAATACGCGTAGATTGAATTGTGGGATATTCGACCGATACAATTCATTTGTGACGTCGCGGTGATAGATTCCGGTTTTACTGTCAGTCGAGATCTCGGCGTGAATACGCCATTGTGGGTTGAAATGGGAGGAGGAACTCCATGAAAGTACTCTTCGGGCTGTATGCACCAACAAACATTATCTTGAACTCGGTTTGAGCCACAACTTTTCAATTGTTCAGGTTTGCCAGGGCATGATGTGACAATGGAAAAGTTGTGGCTCAACCGGAGTTCAAGATAATCTTCGTTTGGTGCATTCGGCCCTCTGTGTGTATCACTGGAGCTTCAAATTGACAGCAACTATGGCCGCCCATTCAGACTTGCAAATAGTGCAGTTTAAACTGCGCCACTGACACTACTAAAGCCTAGCGTACATCGGCCTTGTGACTGGAAGCAACTACCGGCAGTGGCGTATCTGGCAACGATTGGCGACTATCTGGAACCAGCAGCAACTGATCAGATGCTCAAACAGGCCGATGTACGCACACCGGCAACGCTATTGCCAACCGTTGCCGCTAGTTCCAGCCAGTTGCTCATGTTCTACTCGTTGCCAACGGTTGCTTCTAGTCGTCTTCAGTCGCTTCTGATACACTCGCGCTGGCAACGAATTTCCTCGTTTGTGGTCACGTCAATGTTTATCACATGACTCCCGATACGAGTGGTCGGATCGGAAGACATCGACAATTTCTGTGTAGCATTCAGTACCATTGCCTGTCCGATGTGTGCGCTCCAGATTGAAGACTGGATTGTGCCACTTGTTGCCGCAATGACCTGTCGTAACCGATGTGTGCGGACTCCTCATTGGAAAAAGACCGCTTGTTGTTTACTGTCTGTGAAACTGGCTTGTGGTAGATAGTCATATTTCTGCTGAGATGATATAATACAAGATAATGATATCAAACCAGCATCTAAGATGACGAGGGGCGAAATCAAGCGTCATTGTTGTGATTGGTCTATTGATTTTATATCAAGGGATGACCAGACAAAACATCCAGTAATGATTCTTTCGGTCGTCTGCTAGAAAGCGGTTGGCGATGAAGAAACTCGCTTCTTTTAAAGTTACTACAGTGGAACCCCGGTCGACGACCACCCCTATAAAGCGACCACCCCGGAAAGACGACCAGTTTTCAATTGTCCCGATTGTTTTTCTCTTTATTTCCCTTTGGAGAGTTTCACTAACGCGACCACCCCGCTATCCAGACCGCGACCACAGCTTTGGCTGTCCCAAGTGGCAATTAGCACCTCGGTAACACGACCA
>NMRB01002017.1:15114-51698 GCA_002633025.1 Notospermus geniculatus | reverse complement strand
TTTATTTTTGTACCCGTTTAAAGTGCCTCTGTATTGTAAGAGAGTAGGTTAAAAAGGGTTAGAGACTTTTATTTTGAAAATACTGTTATGTTGGAAATACAATAGTCTCCATCCCTAAACTGGTACCGATCAAGGACATCTCGGGGTGTCTTCTCCAAACAATAGATATTTAAATAAAAACCCTTATTTGCGTCAAAGTGAACCTATTGACCTAGCATCCGATCATGATAATCTAAATTAACTGATTACGTTACCAGTCTGTAAATGTTTTTCAAAATCAAATGGACATTTAAATCAACACGTCACCTTGGGACTTTTTAGGCCTGAGATATAAAATGTATGTTAGGGAGATCGCGGCAGAGAAAAGGGAACCGGGAGTCTCTGATCGGTAATAAACAGTTACGTTCAGAGATACAACCACTAATTCCATTCCGTGTTGGTCTTTGGTACCTCTTCGTCAGTCGTCGCATGCCAGACGACAAGAAGGAACCACCCGACGAGGCAGAGGACACGCTTTCAGTAGGCCTATGCATTAGGGTTTCAGGCCAGTAGAGGTTCTATGGAAAGGTGGTTTAGAATAGAAATTGATACTTCACTGTCGGTATTGGTCGTCTCACCAAACCCGCTCAGGTGGAGCTGTCATTCTGACCTAAACCCTCGGCGAAGCACCTCGGGTTTAGATCTGCATTTTAGCACAACCCTTGCGGGTTTTTGGTGAGACGGCCAATACCTCCAGTTTGGTATCAATTCCTTCAACATAATTTTGTTGCCGAAGATTTTCGTCATTTTGTTCATCCATCATTATCATCGCAGACCCTTCCCGCCGTTGCGATTAGCCGTAATGATTGCAGCGGACAGGTTGTGGAAAGATATTCAACGAACGTTTGATCTCGGATCACATGACACTTAGCGGCCATTATGTCTGTCAGAAGCTCGGCGGTTTCCGCTAGATACTGTCAGCATCTCTTGGTATCTATCGGGTCAATCAAGATATCATACAGTGGAAGACAGACTTATTGATTTTATCTCATATCTGGACCGATAACGCTGGCTGTGGCAGAATGATTTCCGTATTTCCTTTAATTAATCTAAGCCTTGTTGTTCATCGTTGATCCGAAAGTTCGCCAGACGCCTCTTGCTTAAAGCCCCTTTCACACCCGACCTACGTAAGTTGCGTTGTGCCGTGTACCGAGTGCTGAAATTCGGCTGCGTACTCATGAAATAAATGTTGCTACGTGCAGGATCGGCGTAGTCCCTGAACCCACACTAAGCAAAAGTACGCAGCACTACGCCCTTCCATTAACGTAGCACCACGCCAGCCTCAGAGGATTTTTCGTCGGACTGTCGTAGGGTAGTGTACTATTGTGTAGGCACCACTACGCTACTGCTACTGCTACTGCCTACACCATAGTACGCTACCCTACGACATTCCGACGAAAATTCCTTTGAGGCTGGCGTAGTGTTAGGTATGGAAGGGCGTAGTGTTGCGTACTTTTGCTTAGTGTGCGTTCAGGGACTACGCCGATCCTGCGCGTAGCAACATTTATTTCATGGGTAGGCCTATGCAGTACTCACAGTAGGCCTATGCAGTACTCTACAGTACTCACTCCCATAAGTTATGAGAGCTTCGTGAATAAGGTTCCTGCTCGTTTCGAAATCTGTAGGTCTCAAACGTGCAGACTAGACTCAACACGAGGAAAGCTTTAAAAGCCACAACTGTGATAGAAATTCATGATGGGAGTGCCGGGTTCATCACATTTACACCAAAAAAACATTAAAATTGATATCAATGTATCACCAATAAAGCCACAGGGAGTAATATCTGTAAATAAATCATCGAATCGCGATGCTACGGCAGCGAGAGGCTCCCATCCGTGACATAAAGAAGACAATGCAATCACAACAGGAGAGCACGATGAATTGCAGTGATGTAATTTGCGGCGACCTTCTTTATAAATCAACATTAATGTTGATGAAATGTGCAATGCAATCAACAGATTTCTCTTGATTTAGGGCCGAGTTCGAGCCTAATTCATCGAGTGTATTATTCTCTACGGGCGTTTTATATGCTGTTGAACTGTACTCTTGCGTTTTGGGCAACATGACCCCCAGGGTCGCACAAAATCTCATGTCTGCATTGAACCCCTTGCAGCTACTATATGGCACGGTTTAACCCGCCGGCCATGGAGGATTTCCTTTATGGCCTAGTGGTTAGCGCGTTGGCCTAGGCACTAGAAGTTAAGCAACGGAGAGCGGGATCACTACGTGGATGGGTGACCGTTCCACACACCGGCACTTTTGGGACTCAAAAGCCGTTAACACCACTTGATGGCACTCCACTGGGCTCCAGCCAATCACCACGCTTTCTCACTCATAACTCATAAACTTACTTCCAGGAAAAATGCAAGGACCCGTGCTGCCACCACGCGGTCTTCACGACTGTTAATCTCTAAAAGAGCCAGACGCGGAGTGTGACTTACCGAAGGGGTGAGCCCGTAGCGTCTGGCCAAGCGAGACTAGGGTGACCGGTGCGCATACAAACCTGGCTGAGCAGACAGAGACAGCCATTGTGCACCATGGTCAGTATGCAAACCGCAATGCCAACCACTGAACTCCAGCGACGTAGCACTCTGAGGTGCACAGACCATCATGTAACATTTGAGCGTCCTGACAATTTGTGAACATGCATACACTGTGTTACTGGATCCAGTCTGTTACCAAATACATTTGATACAAACCTCATACTTTCTCCTTCTTCATATTCTATTCATGTATTTATGACAGAAACAGTCTGATATCGTGTTGTGGTGTCTATGAATCTCAAATGAGTCACGTACCATTCGGCAATATTCGTGCCGACTGCTACAGACCTTCATAACGGCAGGGGTCGCAGGCCATCGGGATTGTTCTACATGAATCAGTTGCAGTAGGATGCGACATCATCAGCTGTAAAAGCCTGTCTACACCATCAACATTTTCAAAACATTTCTGCGACAAAACATTTTGAAAACTGTTTTGGAAATGTTGCGGCTTGTTTCAGGGTTGGTCCACGCTCTGTGACATTATTAAAACATGTTTTCGAATTGTTGTGCAAAAGTTGCAGGTCCAGTCCACAATGTGCAACAAACCGAAAACAACGGTGTTTTGGAAATGTTGCAGCTGGATGTTTTGGAAATGTTGATGGTGTAGAAAGGCCTTAAAGCCTAGCGTACATCGGCCTTGTGACTGGAAGCAACTACCGGCAATGGCGTTTCCGGTTTGGCGACAACCTGGAACCAGCAGCAACTGATCAGATGCCCAAACAGGCTGATGTACGTGCGCCGGCAACACTATTGCCAACCGTTGCCGCTAGTTCCTGCCAGTTGCTCATGTTCTACTCGTTGCCAATGGTTGCTTGTAGTCGTCTTCAGTCGCTTCTGATGTATGTGCGCTGGCAATGAATTTCCTCGTTTGTGGAACACACCTGGTCACGTGATCAGGGTTTCTGCCAGAAATATTTTTGAGGGTATGCAGGTCTTCAAAATCAGCAAAAAAACCCATGAAATTAAAGAAAATGGCCCTTTTCTGTTCCTTTGAGGGTACTCACTGCGTACCCTGCGTACCCTCTGGCGGAAACACTGGTGATGGAATCATGTGACCCACAAAATGACTCCCGAGTGGTCCGATTGGAAGACATCAACAATTTCCGTGTAGCCTGTCCGATGTGCGTGCTCCAGATTGAAGACTGGATTGTGCCACTTGTTGCCGCACAATGGCCTGTCGTAAACAATGTGCGCGGAACGCGTACATCGATAGTGACTGTTGCGTTCAGTTGCTTCCAGTCGCAAGGGCGATGTACGCTTGGCTATAAAGTTACAGGGGCTTTGTGAATAAGGTCCCTGACTGCCAAACGCAACATCATAAGCTCTTACATCATTGGGCAAATTTAATTCAGCAGGATGAAAACTGAATGCCCAGAAAAACCCGCCGTCAAAGAGGGGAGTTACCCTCTCTATCACGAGAATGGCGGGTCTGACGGGGGATCAAACTCAGAACCCGCCAGTGACAGGCGCCGATGTTTCATTGTGCCGCTCTCACCCCTGCCGAGTCTTTGTGGGAAAGGTCCCAGTTAATTTCAGCATTGCGATGCAGCTCAGCAACTGCGGCACGCCTCCGTTAATGGTTACCCATCTTCGTCGTTTCTGTTGATCCAGAGTTGTCTAGCTACGCCGGTGATTGCCAGGGAGAGCCGTCATTTGGTGTACCGATGGGAGCAATTGATGTCGTGGTGAAAAAAACGTGCCATGATTGTGAATTGGTCTTTGTGGAATCGCAGTTGGTGGTTTACGATGATTTTTGACCTCAGTACAGGGGAGGTGAAGCATGAAGCGTGAACACAGATTCAGACTGCTCCTGGTGGAAAGTCATTCTCGCTCTACCTGACCGAATGAGGAACCGACGTGACTTTCATCCCAACAAGCGGCATTGCTGGCGGTTGTGCCGAAGAAGTTAACCCTTTTGGGCCCATCATGCCCCAACCCGCCCCTCTTGCCATAACCATCTTGTCCAAACAAGGCCATCGACTGCGTCTTTAGCCTTGTCTCAATCATGTCATCTTTTGCGTTAACACATAAATTATATTAATGTCATCTGACCCCTACTCGACCCCAACTCCGAGCCAATCAGAACTCGCGAAACAAATTGCCGTTTGGCACTTTCTGTTCTCTTCCCGCACACATTTGTAACACGGATTTTGATTGGCACGTTGATTTGCCTTCGCACACCGATGAGATTGGCTGAGGCTCTGAGCTTCTCAGAAGCGGGAAATGTAATGGATTCGAACCAGGCCAGATGGGCGTTAGGCCGGATAGACTGGTGAGAATCAGATGGCTGTAACCCATTATGCCCAAATCCACCCATCGGACCATCACTTACATAGCCTGCCCCCTGGCCGAAGAGTTGTACACTAATCTTCAACTGAAGGTAGATTTGCCATGCGGAAAAAATCCTGTGGGTTACAGATGGAACTTTGTTAAAAATTCGTGGGTCCTACGTCATTGACGCAGTGCAACAGGGACAAAACGTTGAAAAAAGAGGTCTCACAGTGCCTCCAACTGGCGGCCGTTTTCAGGTTTCTGATTTGTCATTCACACCACATTCCCATTATGCAAATCCTGACGAATTGCTCGCACAATTCAAACTGTTCTCGGTGAAGGAAATGGTCCGCAGTCACCCGTTCTAGTCCTAATATGCCATTCAATTCACAACCGTGCCTGTGATTCATTCAGCTCATTTCCCTCCTAAAAACCATCATCATACCGGACATGGCTGTTTCCTTAAAGCCTAGCGTACATCGCACTTGCAACTGGAGACAACTAGTCGCCACTGAGCGACTGGCGACTGGGAGGATCTAGGTGGAACTGGAGGTGACTGATCAGTCGCCAGAAACGGTCGATGTACGCACCCTTGCGACTCGCTGGAACTGAGATTTTGCCAGTCGCCACGAGTTGCACATGTTCAACTTTCTAGCGACTAGTTGTACCCAGTTTCGTTCAGTCACTGCGATGTACGGGTGCTTGTGACTGATCATTGCCAGTTTTCTGAATGAAACCTAGTCTCATTGAGTCTCAACTCTCCGGATGTTACCCGAGTTGCTGCCAGTCGCAAGTGCGATGTACGCGGTCAGGACATGACGACTGATTGGATCCTTCTAGTTTTACACTGAATTTGCGATGTGCGAGCGGCGTGTACATCACCAGCAGCTGATCAGATCAGTTTCTTCCAGTCGCAAGTGCGATGTACGCCTGGCTTAAAGGTGCTCTAGTTCGAATTGTAAACATTACGGTTTGTTTATTTACATGGTTGATTATAATAGTCATTTTTCCTCGGACAGGTGGCAACACCGTGTATACCAAAACATTAATGTTATCTATTTTTAGCTCACCTCTGTGAGGTGAGCTTCTCCCATGGTGTGTCGTCCGTCGTCCGTCGTCGTCGTCCGTCGTCGTCGTCCGTCGTCGTTAACAGGGGTGGCACGTTTCTAAACCGCTTGGGTTACAAACTTGAAATTTGGTGTACAGGTACCCTATGGTAAAAACTATCTCTGGACCGAAACTTAGCGCTGCTGCTTGTACACTCTGGCCTGTAGGGGGCGCTTTGTGAAAACCTTCTTTCGGCCGTATCTCCTGAACGCGGTTAGCTAGAACCACGAAACTTTTATGGTGGGTTCCTCTGATGAGACTTCATCACATAAATCCCGGGTTTTTGATTTGACCTACTTTTCAAGGTCACAGAGGTCAAAGTTCAAAATTCACTGTTTGGTGGCACATTTCATTGCTATTTGACATAGAGTGTTGTGATTTGGTGTGAAGATATATCTAGGCACCCTACACGAATGCACCAAATTTCAACCCGATCGGACATCAAATATGGCCGCCAGGAAGCCATCTTGAAAAATGGACTTTGACCCACATTTTATAAATAGGAGTAGGTAGGATGTTTTAACGTTGTCAAAATATGTATCTAGGTACCATATAAATATATGGTAAATTTCAGTCAGATTCGACGTCAAATATGGCCGCCAGGGAGCCATCTTGAAAAATGGACTTCGACCCACACCTCATAAATAGTGGGAGCTAGGATGCTTTAACCGTGCCTAAATATGTGTCTTGGTACCGTCTACTTATATGCCAAATTTCGGTTCGATTGGACTTCAACATGGCTGCCAGGCGGCCATCTTGAAAAATTGACTTTCGCCATATCTCATCGGTAGTAAATGTTACGATCTTTCTGCACTAATCCTTCACCATTCAGTGTATCACCAGGCTACTCACACTTCATACTCTGTCACAGAGGTGAGCACAATGGCCCTGGCCATTTCATTATATCTATCTTGATAAATATTCTTGTAACTGAAATATATTTATGCTTTTACAGTCAAAAACAAACAAAATTTGTGAAAGGCGACATTTAATTTGATTTTATCTGATTTGTTAGTACCAGAAGTTGACAATAGGTGGCACACCGTAATGTTTACAATTCGAACTAGAGCTCCTTTAATATGTCATTCAATACACAACCGTGCCTGCGAGTCATTCAACTCATTTCCCTCCTAAAAACCATCATCATACCGGGCATGGCTGTTTCCTTTAACTGTCCTTTTATTTTCCACTGCATTTCATCTTTAATGTTGTTAGATATCCATTTACATGAAACATGTTGTGTTTTATACATGCCAGACAATAGTGAGAGTTACTCACATTGTGCTCCACTAACTCAATTACAAAAAAATCGAATAGTGAAAACATACTTAACGTCAGACATCAGATTTTCTGGTTGATTGTGAAGTGTCAGACTTTATCATCTCATATAACTGATATACCTCTCTCTGTCATTACACTATTATGTCCAAATGGGTGAGCACATGGTCCATGGACCATTTCATTTGAGGGTACTCTATCGTACCCTCAAATTTCTTTAGGGTACTAGGTATATTTGTACCCAAAGTACCCTTTGGACCCTGCCCACCTATTTTGCCGCTGTGCCTGCCATTTCATAACTTTCAAATGGAGACGAATCTGCGCCATCACATGATGGCTCTAGTTTTATTTCACGTTTCAACAAAATAGGCCTACTACAGCTCGAGATGATATTGGAGAAAATTAAAAAAATCACCAGTCTTCGATTTGGGTGCCCCGATATGTGATTTCCCAGCATTTGAGGATGTATTTTAGCACTCTGACATGCGCATCTTAGGCTGACGAAACCTTTATTTTCTTTTTCGTACATGATCAGGTGGAATTTATGGTTGGCGGGAAAAAAACACTCGTCAAAAACGGCCGTCATTTTTTTAAATTTTTTTTTCACTTTTGGGAAAATGATGGTCGGCGGATTCGTAATCCAACAAATAAAAATAGTGTGGCCTTATGTTGGAAAAACAAATAGTTTCCATCCCTAAACTGATACCGATCAAGGACATCTCGGGGTATCTTCTCCAAACAATAGATATTTAAATAAAAACCCTTATTTACGACAAAGTGAACCTATTGGCCTAGCATCCGATCATGATAATCTAAATTAACTGATTACGTTACCAGTCTGTAAATGTTTTTCAAAATCAAATGGACATTTAAATCAACACATCACCTTGGGACTTTTTAGGCCTGAGATATAAAATGTATGTTAGGGAGATCGCGGCAGAGAAAAGGGAACCGGGAGTCGTCTGATCGGTAATAAACAGTTACGTTCAGAGATACAACCACTACTTCCATTCCGTGTTGGTCTTTGGTACCTCTTCGTGAGTCATCGCATGCCAGACGACAAGAAGGAACCACCCGACGAGGCAGAGGACACGCTTTCAGTAGGCCTATGCAATAGGGTTTCGGGCCAGAGAGGTTCTATGAAAAGGTGGTTTAGAATAGAAATTTATACCTCACTTTCGGTGTTGGTCATCTCACCAAACCCGCTCGGGCGGAGCTGTCATTGCGACCTAAACCCTCGGCGAAGCACCTCGGGTTTAGATCAGCATTTTAGCACCACCTCGTGGGTTTGGTGAGACGACCAATACCTCCAGTTCGGTATCAGTTCCTTACACATAATCTTGTTGCCTTAGATTTTCGGCGTTCTGTTTATCCATCCTTTCGCTCATCATTATCATCGCAGACCCTTCCCGCCGTTGCGATTAGCCGTAATGATTGCAGCGGACAGGTTGTGGAAAGATATTCAACGAACGTTTGATCTCGGATCACATGACACTTAGCGGCCATTATGTCTGTCAGAAGCTCGGCGGTTTCCGCTAGATACTGTCAGCATCTCTTGGTATCTATCGGGTCAATCAAGATATCATACAGTGGAAGACAGACTTATTGATTTTATCTCATATCTGGACCGATAACGCTGGCTGTGGCAGAATGATTTCCGTATTTCCTTTAATTAATCTAAGCCTTGTTGTTCGTCGTTGATCCAAAAGTTCGCCAGACGCCTCTTGCTTAAAGCCCCTTTCACACCCGACCTGTGTCAGTTGCGTTGTGCGGCGTACTGAGTGCCGAAATTCGGCTGCGTACTCATGAAATAAATGTTGCTACGCGCAGTATTTTCCTAGACCTGGTTTTCCTAGACCACCTCACAACTATATACAGTGCACCCTCGCTCTTACGAACCTTGATTGTACGAACTCCCGGATATTACGAACCCAACGTCTGGCTCCCAAAATTTCATGACATGTATGTTATTTTGCCTGTTCGGTCGGCCGTGTGGCCCAATTCCTGCCCATGATCAATTACGCTGAGTACAGTACACCAAAATCCAAGCTTGGGTTTGATTAGTGTACAATACAAACCAAAATGAATAATAATAATAATAATAATGGTGAGTTCTTATATAGCGCTTCATAGCGTATTACGCTCTCTAAGCGCTTCACACATTATTACCCCAGCCTATGATTCAGAAACCTTTCTGTAGAAACCAAAGGGCAGCCACAATATAGCGCACACGATGGACATTTCAGGCCAGTTGAGAGTTACAGAGTGGCACGGCCGGGGATCGAGCCCACGACCTTCCGATCACGAGTCCACAGCCCTAACCATTATGCCACCGCGCTCCCCAAAAAATATCCAAGCTTGGGTTTCATAAGTGTACAATACAAACCGAATTATCCAAGCTTGGGTTTGATCAACGCATGTTTGAGCATTTAATCAGGCAAATATTCAATAAAGTTAGTCCTGTATACGAAGTGTATGCCTTAGGCCTACTCGGCGTGGTCATCATGCCCCCACGGACAAATCTTCGCTATTACGAACTCCTCGTTAGTACGAACTTAACCCTTGGACCCCGAAGGGTTCGTAATAGCGAGGGGGGACTGTACTCCGAACGTTGTCTTATTTATGGTAGAATCCTACTGCAACTGATTCATGTAGAACAATCACGATGTCCTGCGACCCCTGCCGTTATGAAGGTCTGTAGCATCCAGCACAAATATTGCCGAATGGTACGTGACTCATTTGAGATTCATAGACACCACAACATGATATCAGACTGTTTCTGTCATAAATACATGAATAGAATATGAAGAAGGAGAACGTATGAGGTTTGTATCAAATGCATTTGGTAACAGACCGGATCTGGTAAACAGCAGTGTATGTGCCTACACAAATCGTCAGGACGCTCAAATGTACAAGACGGTATGTGCAGCTCAGAGTGCTATGTCGCCGGATTTCGATGTTTGGCATTGTGGTTTGCATATTGACCATGTACACTCGTCCCCAGTGTTCAATTGGCCAAAAAACACGAATTTAGTCCGTTTATCCAGCAAGTCACAGAGCGGATTCCCAGCAGGAATTCCCGAATCGGATAGGTAATGCCGCCTGTTGGTATCTGGAGGATTCTATCAACTGAAGCAGTTTTAGAGTGCGGGTAACGTAGTGGGTAGCGGTTTGAAACTGTGGGAGGAGTTTAATTGACCATGGTGCTCAATACCTGTCGGTGTCTCTCAGCCGAGTTGACATGAGGTTTGCGTGACCCCGGCGGTCACGTTGCCCTCATCGCAAGTGTACAGTTCAACATCATATACAACGCCCGTAGAGAATAATACACTCGATGAATTAGGCTCGAACTCGGCCCTAAATCAAGAGAAATCTGTTGATTGCATTGCACATTTCATCAACATTAACGTTGATTTATAAAGCAGGTCCCCGCAAATTACATCACTGCAATTCATCGTGCTCTCCTGTTGTGATTGCATTGTCTTCTTTATGTCGCGGATGGGAGCCTCTCGCTGCCGTAGCAGCGCGATTCGATGATTTATTTACAGATATTACTCCCCGTGGCTTTATTGGTGATACATTGATATCAATTTTAATGTTTTTTTTGTGTAAATGTGATGAACCCGGCACTCCCACCATGAATTTCTATCAGTGTTATGGCTTTTAAAGCTTTCCTTTTGTTGAGTGTAGTCTGCACGTTCGAGCCCTACAGCTTTCAAAACGAGCAGGAACCTTATTCACGAAGCTCTCGAAACATACGGGAGTACGTAAACTATGTTGTTCACGAGACAAAGGATTTGCGTGCCCTTAAAGTTATGGGGGCCTTTACAAAGGACCCTGACCACCAAATGCAACATCTGAGCTCTAAAGCCTAGCATGCACCACACTTGCAACTGGAGGCAACTAGTCGCCACTGAGCTACTGGCGACTGGGAGGATCTAGCTGAAATGGAGGCGACTGATCAGTCACCAGAAACGGTCGCTGGAACTGAGATTTTGCCAGTCGCTACGAGTTGCACATGTTCAACTTTCTAGCGACTAGTTGTACCCAGTTTCGTTCAGTCGCTGTGATGTATGCGGGCTTGCGACTTATCAGTGCCAGTTTTCTAAACGAAACCTTAAGTCTCATCGAGTCTCAACACCCCAGATGTTACCTGAGTTGCTGCCAGTCACAAGTGCGATGTACGCAGTCAGGACATGACGACTGATTGGGATCCTCCTAGTTTTACTGAGTTGCTGAATTTGCGATGTGCGCACAGCGCGTACATCACCAGCGACTGATCAGATCAGCAAACTTCCAGTCACAAGTCAAATGTACACCTGGCTTTACGGGAGTGTGTAAACTATTGTTCATAAGCAGGCTCACAAAGGATTTGCGTGCCGTTCAAGTTACGGGGCTTCCACAAAGGTCCATGATGGCCAAATGCAACATCATAAGCTCTAACATCATTGGGCAAATTTAATTCAGCAGGATGAAACTTGAATGCCGAGGAAAAAACTTGCCGTCAAAGAAAGTCACCCACTCTATCACAAGAAGGGTGGGTCTGACGGGGGATCAAACTCAGAACCCGTCAGTGACAGGCACCGATGTTTCATTGTGCCGCTCTCACCCCTGCCGAGTCTTTGTGTGAAAGGTCCCAGTTAATTTCAGCATTGCGATGCAGCTCAGCAACCGCGGCACGCCTCCGTTAATGGTTACCCATCTTCGTCGTTTCTGTTGATCCAGAGTTGTCTAGCTACGCCAGTGATTGCCAGGGAGAGCCGTCATTTGGTGTACCGATGGGAGCAATTGATGTCGTGGTGAAAAAAACGTGCCATGATTGTGAATTGGTCTTTGTGGAATCGCAGTTGGTGGTTTACGATGATTTTTGACCTCAGTACAGAGGAGGTGAAGCATGAAGCGGGAACACAGATTCAGAGCGGTCCTGGTGGAAAGTCATTCTCGGTGTACATGACCGAATGAGGCAGGGTTATGCCACTGCTGATCGGCGCTGGACAGCCCTGTCCAGGAGGCAGAAATGCCAACCGGCACTCGGTCTAAAAAGAGAATTTTCCGACCATCAGAACTAACGAATTGTGCCACGAGAGATGCCCGCCACGCACACTTCTGAATTTCCTTTCTGTTCCCATTCACCAAATGTGCCTCCCGGCGGGGCTTCCTGACACAGTTCTGACCAATGACAACAACAACGGCGGGTTGCCTAAGTTGCAATAGAGTGGATCGGGGTCATTTTGATTCCAAATGAGCTCATTATTTTGACTCTCAGGCGCCAGGAAATCGCATTTCAGCAAGTCTAGACTTCAAATTTTTCTGGGTGAGGGCCCCAGACCCCCCTTTCCGACCAACACTTGTTCAGTCCTGGGCAGAACCTTGTGAAGCATGAACACACATTCAGTCCTGTCCTGGTGGAAAGTCATTCCCTCTATAGGCTACCTGACCCATGAGAAACGTGCTTGACTTTTTATCCCAACAAGCGGCATTGCTAGCGGTTGTGCCGAAGACATTAAAAACAGAGCAAAGCAATGCGATAATGTTGGATCACGTCGTCATTGACGCAGTGCAACAGGGGAAGGCGTCCAAAAAAGAGGTCGCACAGATACAGTGCCTTCAAGTGGCGGTAGTTTGCAGGTTTCTGATTTGTCATTCACATCACATTCACATTATGCAAATCCTGACGAATCGTTCGCGCAATGCAAACTGTTCTCGTTGAAGGAAATGGTCCGCAGTCACCCGTTCTAGTCCTAATATGTCATTCAATTCACAACCGTGCCTGTGATTCATTCAACTCATTTCCCTCGTAAAAACCATCATCATACCGGACATGGCTGTTTCCTTAAAGCCTAACGTACATCGCACTTGCGACTGGAGACAACTGGTCGCCACTGAGCTACTGGCAACTGGGAGGATCTAGCTGGAACTGAAGGCGACAGATCAGTTGCCAGAAACGGTCGATGTACGCACCCTTGCGACTCCCTGGAACTGAGACTTTGCCAGTCGCAGCGAGTTGCACATGTTCAACTTTCTAGCGACTAGTTGTACCCAGTTTCGTTCAGTCGCTGCGATGTACGTGGGCTTGCGACTGATCATTGCCAGTTTTCGAAACGAAACCTAGTCTCATTGAGTCTCAACTCTCCGGATGTTACCCGAGTTGCTGCCAGTCGCAAGTGCGATGTACGCAGTCAGGACATGACGACTGATTGGATCCTTCTCATTTTACACTGAATTTGCGATGTGCGAGCAACGCGTACATCACCAGCAACTGATCAGATCAATTTCTTCCAGTCGCAAGTGCGATGTATGCCTGGCTTAAAGGTGCTCTAGTTCGAATTGTGAACATTACGGTTTGTTTATTTACATGGTTGATTATAATAGTCATTTTTCCTCGGACAGGTGGCAGCACCGTGTATACCAAAATATTAAAGATAATATATCACGGATATTTTCGCAGGCCACGAAAATCATTGTTTATTTACATTTTGTTTGTTTATTTCTCGTTTTTCTTTGTCTTATGAGTAATTTGTTGGTGGCGTGCCCCTCTAGAAATTCTTTTGATACTGAAAACATTCAATTTGGTGGGTTGGCATGTCCAAAAAGTCGAAAATAACATAATGTAAACATCAATGTTTACAAACATTAAACGTAAACAATGAAGTCGTGATATATTATCTTTAATGTTATCTATTTTTATATCTATCTTGATAAATATTCTTGTAACTGAAATATATTTATGCTTTTACACTCAAAAACAAACAAAAAGTTGTGAAAGGCGAGATTTAATTTGATTTTATCTGATTTGTTAGTACCAGAAGTTGACAATAGGTGGCACACCATAATGTTTACAATTCGAACTAGAGCACCTTTAATATGTCATTCAATTCACAACCGTGCCTGCCAGTCATTCAACTCATTTCCCTCCTAAAAACCATCATCATACCGGACATGGCTGTTTCCTTTAACTGTCCTTTTATTTTCCACTGCATTTCATCTTTAATGTTGTTAGATATCCATTTACATAAAACATGTTGTGTTTTCTACATGCCAGACAATAGTAAGAGTTACTCACATTGTGCTCCGCTAACTCAATTACAAAAAAATCGAATAGTGAAAACATACTTAACGTCAGACATCAGATTTTCTGGTTGATTGTGAAGTGTCAGACTTTATCAATAAACGCTAACCTGTCAACTTTGCCTCTTGAATGTCATGGCGATGGTTGTTTTCCAATGAGATGCCACTTCAGATATCGATGTTGGCACCTACACAACGCTCACTCATCGCTCCGAACAATCTGTGTGGTTATCTCTTCATCCAGGGCTTCCTCTAGAACTTTCTGTCAGGTTTGAAAGTAGCGAATGTCTGGGAGCCAGAACGTTCATAAGTAGGACAAGGTCAAAACTCCAAGGTCATGGACATAGAACAGGGTCTCTACCAGAAGTTTTTTTGAGGGTACCGTATTAATTGCTTCAAAATCAGCAAAAAATTAGCATGAAATTAAAGAAAATGGCCCTTTTCTGTTCCTAGCACAGTACCCTTAGCACCCTCTGGTGGAAACACGGTATAAATAGGTCAGAATACCTGGTTCTGACAAGTGGGGCAAGGTCAGAAGGCAGGACAAGGTCAGAATGCCAGGTTGATAAAAGTAGGACAAGGTCAGAATGCCAGGTTCTTGAAAGTAGGGCAAGGTCAGAA
This sequence comes from Notospermus geniculatus, assembly GCA_002633025.1. Taxonomy (NCBI): domain Eukaryota; kingdom Metazoa; phylum Nemertea; class Pilidiophora; order Heteronemertea; family Lineidae; genus Notospermus; species Notospermus geniculatus. The sequence continues at coordinate 36,771 of NMRB01002017.1, read as the reverse complement.
AGCAGGACAAGGTCACAATGCCATGTCCTTGAAAGTAGGGCAAGGTCAGAAAGCAGGACAAGGTCACAATGCCAGGTTCGTAAAAGTAGGACGAGGTCAAAGCCTGGTTCTTGAAAGTAGGACAAGGTCAGAATGCTCTGCATTGTTTATGTAAGTAGGACAAGGTCAAATGGCCGGGTTCAAGGTCAGATTGCAGGACAAGGCCAGAATGCCAGTTTGCATAGAAGTAGGACAAGTCCATAAAGGTCAATGCGAGATTCGTAAAAGTAGGGCATGCTTTCATAAACATGCTAAATGTGTCCCCTGTTGCTTCCCTCACAAGTTCAACTCCAAACTCGCTGAAGCTGGCGCAGCCACGAACATTAAAATGTATTTATGGTGTCAATAATTAATACGCAATGCAAATGATCCCGTGTTTATGCCCCCTTAATGAACCTCTATTGTTTTGTATAAAACACCCTAGGGACATAATTGAATAGATAACGAGGCAAGTCTACTGTGTGATATGATTCTCCTGTTCATTTCTACTTTCACTCAACTTGAAAATTGAATTAACCCTTTTTGTGCCGCGGTGATGATGAACGGTAATTGATAGCGTTGATGTGAATGCGGGTGAAAATGACGAACAAATAATAGCCGTGGTTACACTACATAAAATCCCCGTTTTTTTTGCAGTCACACCTTTGAATTGCCGGACTTCAAGAAACCCGTGTCTGAAAAACACGGGCAAGGTCACCGTGCTATTCGAAATCCCTCTGTTTTCGTTAGTTCTTAGCACGACTACAGATGGTGCAGCTATTAAGTGACGTTGTTTTCGTGCCTCCAACAATGTGTGCCAATACAGAAATGACCGAAGAGTCCCTGCATGCAGCGCAACTGTCGCCGGGCTACTTAACTACAATGGCGTCATCACCAAACCGAACCAGGCGCAGATCCGGGGGCGCACCCGGCGCATGCCCCCTTTCGGCCAACAAATCTGTAAAATTGACCATGAAATTCTGAAATTTGGAGCAAATCATTGAAATTTCAATGTTTCTAGGACAGTGCGCCCCCTCTTTTCCAAAATCGTGGATCTGCCCCTGCGAACGATGTCGTGGAGACACGAGCAGGCACGGTGGAAGTAATTGAATGCACCCAGAGTAATTCCTCCTGCCTTGCAGTGACACCTGTTGGTAGGTGTGGTAATCTTGAAGATGTGCAGTGGAAGAATTGTCATGTCGGACTCGGAGCAGATTTCATTCTATCCGTGGGTAAGATCCCCTTCCGGAGTGAAAATGGCCGTCCGGACTTGCACCGTCGCACACATATCTGACTAGAGTCGATTCCATTACATGTCAAATAATAATTCAGGATGCAAATTAGGATTTATAACTATAAACCCAAAATGAGCAATTTGTCCACCATGGTGTTGCCATAGTAACCCATGGCCTGTTGAAAATTTCATCTTGAAAACTCATCGAATTTTCACCGATGAAAGTTTTAGTTCCTTGTAACGTGAATTATTTAAGACGTTCTTTTGTTTGCTGTGGCCGTTCTTTTTCCTCAGGTTATTGTTCTTGGCAAAATCGAGATTTGTTGACTTTTTGTCTGAACCTGCAGACGATTCGGCATTTCTGATGCATTTGATTTCTTGCTCTGGCTGGTGATGCAAAACACCGGCAATGAACAACACTTCTTTGTAATACCTTTTAAGCCCCTTTCACACCGGACCTGCGTAGAGTTGCGTTGTGCGGCATACCGAGTACGCCAAAATTAGGCTGCGTATACTCATGAAATAAATGTTGCTACGCGCAGGATCGGCGTAGTCCATGAACCCACACTAAGCAAAAGTACGCAACACTCAACACTCTACGCCTCACTACGCCAACCTCAAAGGATTTTTCGTCGAACTGTTGTAGGGTAGCATACTATTGCATAGGCATGGTGTAGGCCTACAGTAGGCCTAGCGTAGTGTTGCGTAGGCTTGCGTAAAAACTGCATCCTTTCTGCGTCCAGTGAAAAGTGCTCTACACCGAAAGTACATGAAAAACTTAAACGTCCATTTCGCGTACCCCTTTGTGTCCCTTGGCATGTTGCCACGTAGGCAGCGTGGGCACAGCATAGGGCAGCGTAAGCTCGGCGTAGTTGGTACGCCGCACTATGCAACTCTATGTACCTGGAGGGAAAGGGGCTTTAGATCAATGAAATAAAGCCTTCGCATTCCGGCCCAGTTGGTTTGAACCATGACGAAAACGTGTCCCACGCCGTCTGTTTATTTTTTCGTTCAGAAGTCATCCAGTGTATCAACCTCAAGTTAAACTCAAGCGCAAACTAATCAATGCTGGATTTCCTTATTTTGAATATGGATCACGATCTGATTCGCTAGCTTATAAATTTCAGACTCTGATACACAGTCAAATTGATGGATTAAAGTGATGGATTGGCTGGTTGAGTTCCTGTTTCTTTCCACGTGAGTGTCGTGGATTTTGCTTCGGAGATTATTCCCGGGTTTGATTTAGCTTTGTTTCTTAATATTTACACAATTTATTTGCGGATTAATTCCTTTATTCTTTGGATTTGCTTTTGTTGACAATGCGTGAGTACAAATGGGGGTACAGGGTGCAGAATGGTTCAAAATAAACGGAATGAAAGTCCCAAAAGCCCAAACTGAATCATGCCAGTGTTTAGTGGGTCTATACCTACGGCCAACTAAACACTGGGGACGGGTGTACTACTGAGCACGCACAACCTACTTGTGGACGGGCCACTGATGCCACTAGCACCAGCTGCCTCGTCACTTTCCACCTGACTGGAATATAGTGCAAGTACATTTGACACCGCAAATCTCCAAATAAAAAGTCAATAAAGTCAAATAATATAAAGCATTATACCGGTGCATTATCAAAAGTGGAAATGTAAGATTTGAGACGAATAAATGCTGTAAATGATCAGAATAAGTAGCTTGTTTGCGGAAGTTTACAGGCACCGGAAGTGATTAGTCTCTCACTTTCTCACACTCTGAACCAATCAGAGTTCAGGACCTGCCGCTTAGCAAGCGGCAGGTTCTGGGTTCGAATCCAGCCCGGGCCATATGGGATTTCATTCCCGGCTCTTCACGTCTGTCGCATGGGACAGTAAGCCGTGGTGCCTTGTACCTTGTGCCTTTGCAAGGGCAAGTAAAAGACCCCATCCAAGTCAGGAACATGAGTAGCTTGTGATGGCCTCCTCCGTACTTAATACCAGGGCCAATAATGCTAGAGTGTCGGCCCTGACCGAAAAATGAAACATAATACCAATCAGAGGGCGTCCTTTGTTCACGTGCTCCTGTTTACCAATCAGATAAAATTATGTCGACGAAACGTTTGATGCACATGCGCATGAAACACTTCCATTCCATTTGGCATATATTGGAATACATACTACGACCCTTCGCGGAAATAGTCCGGACCTGGTGGCAGTGTCGTAATGGAGCGTCACAGCACTGCGGAGGAGTTCGGCCAAAGCTGTGTTCTCATTGAAGCCTTTTCACTCCGTTTGTAGGTCGTTCCCGATGAAAGTTCCCTGCATTGAGTGCCTGTGAAGAAAGGTTAAGCGTCTTGCTCAAGGACATAAGCAACCTTGTGAGAGGGTGTATCCAGCAGCGTAGGGCTTGAAAAACTGCGCTCTGTCATGTCTTTCGCGAGGATTTTTTTCTATCCATTTGACGTTGATGTTCATTTTGCGTCTGTTTACCTTCCTCTCCACGTTCCGCACTTATCGTCCTGTAGTTTCCTGTCACCTAGCAACACTTGTCAAACACGTTCTCACGTATGAATGAGACCCCTAGGGAGAGACGGCAACGTTTCCCTATGAACTTTTTACTTCCTATACATTGTCCCGTTTTCCTCTTTCAAAAGACATTCCCTGCTTGAGGCCTTTGGCTGTAATCAAAGGAAGATTAAGCCAAAGTTTTTGTCACATACATGTACTTCCCATTTCAAGACAGGTTGTGGCTGCTAGGCCTACAGGCCTTGTATCATCTACCTTCAACCTTTCCAAAACATTTCAAAAACATCCAGCTGCAACATTTCCACCGTTGTTTTTGGGTTGTTGCAAAGTGTGGACTGGACCTGCAACTTTTGCAAAACAATTTGAAAACATGTTTTGATAATGTTGCAGAGTGTAGGCCAACCCTGAAAACAGGCTGCAGCATTTCCAAAACAATTTTCAAAATGTTTTGTTGCAGAAATGTTTTGATTGTGTACAGGTAGACAGGCCTTAAAGATAATATATCACGGGTATTTTCGCGGGCCACGAAAATCATTGTTTATTTACATTTTGTTTGTTTATGTCCAGTGTTTTATTGTCTTATGGGTAATTTGTTGGTGGCGTGCCCCTCTAAAAATTCTTTTGACACCAGAACGATTCAATTTGGTGGGTTGGCATGTCCCAAAAACTCCAAATAACATGATGTAAACATCCATGTTTACAAACATTAAATGTAAACAATAAAGTCGTGATATATTATCTTTAAAGGCACTGCTCTAAGCAAGAGTTTCCTCTCTTGAAAATGTTGATAATATGAAATAGAAATTGGGCTTCTAAGGTGAAAGACATTGCTTCCTACCAGATTCGAACCCACGGACCCTCGCAGTCCGTAGTGTATGTCAATGTGTAGTCCAAACACATTGAAAATGTTGATTGTGTACATGTAGACAGGCCTTAAAGCAAATGGCTCGCGGGGTTTGTTGACAGTTGTTGTTTGTTGACATGTCCTCAAATCCAGCGCAGTTTTGAGAAAAAGGCAGAAGAAGGATTTTAGTTTAATGGGAAATGCATTAGACAGCCAAATTTCGGAGGCATGTTCTGCAAAATCTTCTGCTTCGAAATCAATGTGAATAGTACAAAATGTACATTTTGACCGATGAATTTGAAAATGTCATTAACCCATTTTAACAAATTTTTAATGGAACCTCGTCCCCAGGTGCACGTTCGCATATTTGCACAGGTTTGCCTATGACTGGAGCACGGCTTTGCCTGGAGGCTAGTTTCACTCTCTATGGGAGGTACCACCAAAAATCAAAACAAACCCCGTTAGTCATTCGCTTTAAAGGCACTGCTCCAAGCGAGAGTTTCCACTCTTGAAAATATTGATGGTGTACTGGTAGACAGGCCTTAAAGGCACTGCTCCAAGCGAGAGTTTCCACTCTTGAAAATGTTGATTGTGTACATGTAGACAGGCCTTAAAGGCACTGCTCCAAGCGAGAGTTTCCTCTCTTGAAAATGTTGATTGTGTACATGTAGACAGGCCTTAAAGGCACTGCTCCAAGCGAGAGTTTGCTCTCTTGAAAATGTTGATTGTGTACATGTAGACAGGCCTTAAAGGCACTGCTCCAAGCGAGAGTTTGCTCTCTTGAAAATGTTGATTGTGTACATGTAGACAGGCCTTAAAGGCACTGCTCCAAGCGAGAGTTTGCTCTCTTGAAAATGTTGATGTGCACATGTAGACAGGCCTTAAACATGTTAAAGGCACTGCTCCAAGCGAGTTTCCACTCTTGAAAATGTTGATTGTGTACATGTAGACAGGCCTTAAAGGCACTGCTCCAAGCAAGAGTTTCCACTCTTGAAAACGTTGATGTGTACATGTAGACAGGCCTTAAACATATTAAAGGCACTGCTCCAAGCGAGTTTCCACTCTTGAAAATGTTGATGGTGTACTGGTAGACAGGCCTTAAAGGCACTGCTCCAAGCGAGAGTTTCCACTCTTGAAAACATTGACGGTGTACAGGTAGACAGGCCTTAAAGGCACTGCTCCAAGCGAGTTTTCTCTCACCAAAGACAACTACCGACAGTCTGTGCCATTGGTCTGAGCGTCAAAAGGAAACCAAACCCTTTGAAAGCGAACTTGCACGAGGAACCGTCACATCGAACAGCGACGTTGGTAGTGGCGGCTGATTCAGGCCTGGTGAATCAGGCCCCTGGGGTCTTTGACTTAGTCAGGTTTGATGATCACCGAATAAAGAACAATTCCTGTCAGTTTGTCCAGGGTATAATACCAATCTGATAAAGAGATACGCAAAAGACAAATTTTGTTCAAAGTTCAGCTTCTGAAAGGAGCGGAATATCCGATATGGCGAAAAAACGTAAATGCTATCAACAATAATTTGTAGCATATTCGCTCAGGGGAGTGCGACAAACATCGCAAGTTTTTGTTAATGACGATAGCTTTTTTATCTGATCTGTTGTAAATAGATCGCCTTACAGTTTGTAGAACATGGCGATAAAAGCGGTAAAGTGCGTCGGAACTTTGTGTTTTGTGTCGTAGGTGTGACTTTCTAGACATGTTTGAGAAGTTTAGGTGAGTCTTAAAGGTGCTCTAGTTCGAATTGTAAACATTACGGTTGTTTATTTAGTTATTTTTCCTCGGACAGGTGGCAGCACCGTGTATACCAAAACATTAATGTTATCTATTTTTATATCTATCTTGATAAATATTCTTGTAACTGAAATATATTTATGATTTTACGCTCAAAAACAAACAAAAAGTTGTGAAAGGCGAGATTTAATTCGATTTTATCTGATTTGTTAGTACCAGAAGTTGACAATAGGTGGCACACCGTAATGTTTACAATTCGAACTAGAGCACCTTTAAGCCTGGCTCAGGTTGACATTGCATCTCGAAGCAACTCCTGGCAACTAGCTTTCCAGCGATGGAAGCAACTCGGAGTGACTGCAGTTACCGATTTTGTCGACCTGAGTGTGCTTGCATCTCCAAGCAACTGCCGGATATGCTAGTTGCCGCGAGTTGCTTCGAGTTTCCCATGTTCTACTTTTCGGCGACTAGTTGTCTCCAGTTCCACTCAGATCCGTCGACCTGCGCCTGCTTGCGACTGATCAGTTGCTTGAATGGGGACATTTCATTGAAAATCACAGGACATACGTATACTGAAAAAGAAAATGGTGGCAGTGGAATGGACCGAGGGCATGGAAGACGCGCTGTCGACATGAGCGTGTTGTTCGAGGTAACTGCCTTTTGCTCAGAGTTCCTCTCAATCGCTGAAACGTCAACCTGCGCATGGTGGTTTTTGATCTGCGACAGATCCGTCGAGTTGCTTCGGGACGCAATGTCGACCTGAGGCAGGCTTTAGCGAACGTTGATTTGGCAGGACTGTACCTTGTTGCTGCTGCCATCTTTGGAACAATCAGTCAGATTTTATACCAACATTCTGTAATAAGAATTTGCCGTTTATGTTGACAAATGGAACCCGACGTACCCAAACATATGTGCTCAGTCTTGGATTGTTTCTTCATGTATTACCTTCATTACCATTGGTCCCGCATCAACTATACACCACATGTACACACTTAAGTACAGTCTGGGTGTAGTTCCTCACAGTCAAGTACCGTGAAACGTTCCATCCACTGGCAGACGTTTTTATCCCGTCTGACGAAATCCTTGTGGGAAACTAATGATTAAAGTTCACAAAAACATCTGACATTCACAAATGAAATGTAGTTTTTATGTTTTTACTCCTTTTCCTGACAAGTACATTCGTCAGGGAATACTGCGTCTGCCAGTTTTTCAAATTTTTTCAACCTTTGCTTGTTGATGACATTTGGTTCGGGAGCTACTAGATTAACTTTTGTTTCTTTAAAGCCTAACATACATCACACTTGCGACTGGAGACAACTAGTCGCCACTGAGCTACTGGCGACTGGGAGGATCTAGCTGGAACTGGAGGCGACTAATCAGTCGCCAGAAATGGTTAATGTATGCACCCTTGCGACTCGCCGGTCGTGGAACTGAGAATTTGCCAGTCGCTGCGAGTTGCACATCTTCAACTTTCTTAAGCGGCTAGCTATACCCAGTTTCGTTGAGTCGCTGTGATGTACGCGGGCTTGCGACTGATCAGTGCCAGTTTTGTAAAGGAAACCTAGTCTCTTTGAGTCTCAACGCCCCGGATGTTACCTGAGTTGCCAGTCGCAAGTGCGATGTCCACGGTCAGGACATGACGACTGATTGGATCCTCCTCGTTTTACTGAGGTGCTGAATTTGCGATGTGCACACAGCGCGTACATCACCAGCGACTGATCAGATCAGTTACTTCCAGTCGCAAGTGCGATGTACGCCTGGCTTTAGAAGTGAACAATTTTCTTGTCATCTTTGAGAAGAACAATATGATTGGTTAATGAATCGATCTTGCCGATACTTACACCATTTATTGATCGACCAATCAAATCACCCGTGTCATGCACCATTTACGTCAACATCAGTGCTCTCGTGTCAAGCCGTCAATCAGAAAAACCCGCGATTTTCCAATCAAATGATTTGGCGCGTTCACCATCTAAATCCTGATTTTAGATGAAGCCAATTATACTGACATTTTTGCTCCGTTTTATCTCAGCAATGATTGAATTTGAACGTAGAACGTTGGGTGACGTTTTTATTTGATGACTGGCGTCAAAGTATTTAGCTAGGATTTAGAGAATCAAGCTTCAACTTTGACCTTTTGACGTTTTTTCAATGACGGCTTATAACTGTTGATTTTTCAGGTTTCCAAACGTAAGTTGTGCATACTTGAGCATCTGATTCTAGCCGTACTTACACTACAAATGAAGTACAGACTTCTCCTGCTTACACTACAAAAAAGGTGGGCGTAATGAAGCCCTGGGGCCGGTTGCACAAAACTCACGATAGCGCTAACTTGGTGTTAGCGCTAACTTTATGTTAGATGACGTACAAATCACTTGTCTTTTTACGTCATTTAACATAAAGTTAGCGCTAACACCAAGTTAGTGCTAACATGAGTTTTGTGCAACTCAGCCCTGGTCTATGAAGTCTGGACTTTCTAAGCCCAGATGACACGAGCGGGTCTAGATGAAGTCCGGACTTGACCCGGGCTTCTACTTCAGGTGTAGGCGCAATTATCTTAGTTCTAGACCCGGCGACAGATGGCGTTGCAATAATTACATGTGTTATTACATTAAGTGACCCGCAGATGTGATATTCGAATTCACCTGCGATCGCTGCATTTCGTGACCAATCGTATTTGTAGTGTCTGTGCTCTGATTGAGAAACTTGGACTTCAAATGTGACCCGCTCTGGCAAAAGCAGACGCATGTCGCTCTTATCTTGGCAGGTTGAGACCAAATGTTTGTCAGTTTCAATATTGTCTGTCTATTATGAAATCTGAAACAATCTATTTCTTCCATTCTCTCCTGGTGTCATCTTAGTTCGTTTAGGCTCACCTTCTGAGCGACATGCGTCTGCTTTTGCCAGAGGGGGTCACAAATGAAAACACCCAGACTTCTGTTCGTACTGTAAGTACGGCCTCTGCATATCTGTATTTCATTTTTCCGTCAGGGCCGACGCTATAGCATTATTGGCCCTGGTATTAAGTACGGAGGAGGCCATCACAAGCTACTCATGTTCCTCACTTGGATGGGGTATTTTACTTGCCCTTGCAAAGACACAAGGTACAAGACACCACGGCTTACTGTCCCATGCGACGGACGTGAAGAGCCGGGAATGAAAGCCTCTGCAAATGACTGTGGATCCTCAGTTTAACACTGCTTTTGGAGACTGCCACCTATTGGCAGTAAAGCTGAACATTGCCCAGCACATTTATTCAAAGACACGAAGGTCCCTTTGTTTACAAATCTCAGCGCCAGTGTTAATTCACTGTCGCTGAAAAGCCCCGATGTTGTTGCGACAAGAACAACCGTGTCGACAGGTAGAACCGGTCGACTCATTTGATTAATTGGCCATCAGTTAATGCCCGCTGACGGATGGGCCGTGTAGCTCGGGGTTCGTCTAAGATATGGCATTCTCAAGTCTTGATTAAGTTGCAGAATGCGCAGTCATCATGAAATTGGTTCAATCCTACCCAACTTCCGCTGAAAGGGTAAATGTCATCCTGGGTCATCTTCGATAATCGAAGGCCGATCTGCTCTCCACTGCGTTACATCGCACATCACCCTTCGAGAAATAGACCAGTCGGCGGTGTATCTTGGCACCATGCCAACTTTCGGTCGACCAATCATATGACACTTTATATCGGGTCTTCGGCACAACTCGTTGTACCACGATTCAAATTTTACAACACCGATTCTGATTGGCCTCTTCTTCTCGAGGCGGCAGATACGCCGTGGACCGGTCACTTTCTCGAAGGGTGATGTGCGGTGTAACGTAGTGGTGAGCAGATCGGCGTTCGATCATCAAAGATGTCCTGGGTATATACAAAGATTACCCAAGATCTCAATCTTCACTAAAACAATACCCTGGGTGTAGTTTCGGTAGCCGAACATCACCCAGCATCCGCAATCAGTGACTAAGGAACAAGTCCTATTTAGAAATCCCGTGGAATCTCGCAGTCTCGTGCTGCGGTACTTGTTGAGTGTAGCTGTTCATGACATTCTTCAGGCGGTCACGTGACCATGGGCGAGACAACCTCGAATCCAGGTGTCATAATACGATGCTGGGTGATGTTCGGCTACTGAAACTACACCCAGGGTATTGTTTTAGTGAAAATTGAGATCCTGAGTAATCTTTATATATACTCAGGACGACATTTACCCTTTCAGCCCAACTTCCTTGCACCATAAGCTGGCAGATTCTAAAGCATGGCGCACACGTGAGGTTTTTCGGCGAGGGCATCATGGTTAAATTCTCATGGTCCCGTCACTTCTGAAGCCACCAAAGGTAGCTGACATTGAGGGTATCTACAGTAGCCGAGGGCTTCACCACATGTCCTCTTTCTAAAATTATCCTTTACAAATGCTTCGTGAAGCCTTTGGAGTTTTTGAGGGTGAATTCGATATTGCCCCTGATGAGCTATTCTTGTGCCATTTCATAGACAGTGAACGAAAGGTTTCTTGCCTGAGGACACAAACGCTTGGGGATGAAAAAGTTATCAAAGAAACTGTTTAGAAATCCCAACAGGAAGTGCGATGGCATGTCATATCATCACAGCTTGTGTTATTTCAAGACATCAACCCACAAAGGGGTCTCCACAAGGGTTTCCTAATAGGGTACCAGTATTCCCTATTGTGATTGTTGTCCCTTTTGTGACAGGGTCAGTGGAGTGAGTCACAGGGTATCATAAGGGTTTCACTGTAGGATACACACTGGTGGAGAATAAAATATTGGTGACATTTTGTTAGTGATATTCCTTCTCTTGAGCCGGAGGTTTGCTTGGATAGGTAATGTATCTGTGTTTGTCAATATTGGAAGCGGATTTGGTAGGCCTATCAACACACTTCTTCTATACTGGATGCTTTCAGTTTGAGACATAGATGTACATACACTACAAACGAAGTCCAGACTTCTCCCGCTTCCACTACAAAAAAGGTGGGCGTAGGTAAGCCCGGGTCTACGAAGTCCGGACTTCCTAACTCCTGACATGAGTGGGTCTAGATGAAGTCCGGACTTGACCTGGGTCTCTACTTCAGGTGTAAGCGCAATTATCGCAGTTCTAGACCCGGCGACAGATGGCGTTGTGATAATTGGGTTGTAGCCATTTTGTTTCCATCATCGGGGTGGCGCTGCGACCGTATCCACTTTTCCACTGTGACGTTGTACATGTTGTATGGAACATCAACGTCACACTGCCGTGACGTTGTGGCTTCATGCTCGCATGTCGTTTTACCACGGAGATGACGTCCTGAAGACAATGAAAAGGCCTGATACGGTCGCAGCGACATCTTTCCGTGGAGAAGTGGCGATGTCCTCATTACATGTATTTACCCTTGCATTCACCTGTGAACGCTGGGTTTCATACTTATTGGATGTATTGTAAATGCTCTGTTGGAGAAACCCGGACTTCTTCCGAGTCCGGACCAAAAGAAACCCGGACTTAATGTTCAGGTGTACTCATTGTCAAATCAGCCAATGAACATGAATTGGCAGAAGTCTGAGGCCTCGTCATTTCGTAAATCCATTCCTTTGCCTTGATGGAAGTCAGCTGTACTTGAAGCGTTCAGGCCAAAAAACCAAACCAGGTGAGATTTCAGAGCCAATTTCTGCAGACAATCTACCTGTTTGGATCCCGTGGTAATTGGAGAGAATTGTGGTTAATTGCGATCCATGTCGATTTCCTGATGGTAGATTTAGATTTCAGGTGACGTCGATTGGTTTACGAGTTCGTAGGAATGAGAATCCGTACGGTTTGTCGGTGCCAGAAAACGGCGGAATTGGAGTCGAGTGTTGGTGTCCGTTTGTGATTTTGGTGTAGGTTTGCAGATTTCTGAGATTGTTAAGTGCTTTTGCTTGTAGAAATGGAGCCACGGCGGTGTAGTGGTTCGGGCCTCCGACTAGTGGTCAGAAAGTCCCGGGTTCGAATCCCACTGGGCGTGAGACTTTGGGCAAGTCTCTTTGCCTTACTGGCCTCTCTCCACCCAGGTGTATAAATGGATACCGGTCGGAAATGCTCCGATTGTAGCGCTGAATGAGCAGCTCATCTGAGTTCTACTGAAAGGTTTCAGGATAGGGTTAAAGTGTGAAGTCGGATGACAGTCCTCTACCGTTGTTATCAGACTATAAACCCAAACTTTAACTGTTTTAACTTTAGAAAGTTGAGTAGGCTATCTTTCACTCCGTTTCACGTCAACAATAATGTCACTGATGTACATTTTGTTCACATGAAGTGCGCAAAGTTACTGTCAACGTACTGAAAAGGAAAAGAAAGAACTGTCTTTTGGTGTCTCAGCCGTAAATGACTGTGATTGATGGTTTGAGGATTTTGATCAAGCAAGGGATAAAGTTGGTTCAAAATGAATTGCTCGGCTCATCCATCACAGGTATTAATATGAAATGAATGCGTTTTTTGTGCAAATTTGATTAAATATTGAATTTGGCGGACAAAAAAGTAATTGCAATTTACTTTCTGTAAAAATTTGTGGGAAATTTTCTCGTTCGAATATTTATGACTTCTAAATGTTGATGTTCTGTGGAAAGAGTTTTACATGTTGCAAAATAAGTGGAGTTCAGTATCTTGCTTAAAGCTGGACTGTATTCATTAGGTGACTCTTTCTCCCTCCCCACCTTGATAAGACTGGTGTTCTTAAACCTTAAAGCACCACGGTATTGCCACTTTCTGTCGACAGCCGGCGCCACCGTACCCGTTCTCCAATACTGTAGTTAAGCCTTTCGCCCCAGTGTTGGAGAATGTATGATTACACTACAATGCACGTAGTAGCATGCGTAGTTTACCAAGTCGTCAGTAGAGGTCTCCCTTAACGCGGGTAGGTGTAACGCAGGATTGGGAAGCAATACTGTGGTCCTTTAAGGCCTCCATACACTGAATGACAAAAGTCGAAATTAGTCGAAGCTATGGTCAGTTCGGCAGCACTTGATCTGGCGACGTGTTGAAATACTCCACAAAAGTGTCAGAAAAATTTAATATTTATGGAACGTTTCCACAAAAAGTATTTTGGAACGGACAATTGTAGTGATTAATTTCGACTTTTATCATGCAGTGTATGGAGGCCTTAAAGGAGCTCGACGTCCAAGTTTAAACACTCACTCACTGGTTCTCTATCCACGCGATGCCTGCGGTGCTGCCACCTATTGTCGGTGATTTGTACTGACGTGAATATCGTGAGTGAGTTGCATTGGACCGGGCACCAGTCTAACGATCACGGGGCGCTACTGGTGCTGCCACCTTCACGAAGGAATAAAACTAGTTTGCTGGCCACTGTTTGTATGGACGTCGAGCTCCTTTAAGCCTTGCGTACATTGCACTTTCGACTGGATACAACTAGTCAATGAGCTTCCTGTGACTAGGAGGATCGAACTGGAACTGGAGGTGACTGATCAATCACCAGAAACAGACGATGTACGCACCGTTGCGACTCGCTGGAACTGAGAATTTGCCAGTCGCCGCGAGTTGCACATATTCAACTTTCTAGCGACTAGTTGTATCCAGTTTCGTTCAGTCGCTGCGATGTATGCGGGCTTGCGACTGATCAGTGACAGTTTTCTGAACAAAATTGAGTCTCATCGAGTCTCAACGCCCTGAAAGTTAATACCTGAGTTGCTGCCAGTCGCAAGTGCCATGTACGCCGCAGTTTAATAGGACATTACAACTGACTTGGACGCTCCTTGTTTTTCCCAGTTGCTAAGTTTGTGCTGTGCGCACAGCGCGTACATCACCAGCAACTGTTCAGATCAGTTGCTTCTAGTCGCAAGTGTGACGTACGCCAGGCTTGAGGCAATAAGAGTTAATGTCAGGCTTGCTTGTAAAACTGTACAGTGAGACAAGTATGTTAAATATGTCAACATGTCTTTTTATACAGGCAATTGAATCATTTTAAATAACATGACATTTAGCATACTCATTTCATGATTTTCTATGTGTTCTACATAAAAGTCAACATTGACACAACTTAGTTCGTTAATTGACATGGCTCAAGGACAATCCCTGGGGGGTGTTTACCTCAAAATGTACAATAACTCTAGTGCATAGTTGATTCAGGAATACAGTATGGGTGGGGAAGTTTTGGAAGGGTCCGGAAGGTCCAACTTGGCGAATTCGCAGATCTGCGCACTTCCGCCGAAATCTCAACCACAACCTCGGTCTGAAACTGAATGACGTAACGCAGACAACCCCACGACAGTGACGTCGAAGACGTTGCATCAGACTCGACCATTGCTGAATCATGGATGCATCATTCAGCCGGTTTCAGGGTTATATCTAGGATTTCAGAAGGGCACGGTGCAAACTTTGTGAAAAGGGCACTTCAACCTAGAAAAGGGCACTTTTTATTCGCGACATTTCTACTAACGGAATTTGGGAGGCTTGTCAGTTAAAAATGTCTTTATAACTCCAGTCAACAGCCAATTTAAGGCAGTTTCTAAGGTGATACGACCAAAATGGACCATGGCAGAGAGTCTGGGAGGTACTAAAACCTTTAAAAAAAAGATTTTTTTTGTTTTTTTAGGGGCACAGCGGTGCCCTAGGGGGTTAAAAGGGCACAGCGGCGCCCCCCCCGCCGAACCGCCGCTCTAAAATGGCCTAGATATAACCCTGGGTTTCAGATCAAGGTTCTGGCTGAGATTTCGGCAGAAGTGCGCAGATATGCGAATTCAAGAATCGTCTATTGAGGGGTTAAACTTACTGGATTCTGTATCGCAAATAGGTTGAATTTCAAACACCAAACGTCTTTTATACATTGGATATAACAACTGACGAATTCATAGCATAGAAATGTAACGCATCGCTGCAATGAAGAGTCGAAATCAATAGAATCGACTCCGCTGTTGTTTTCCTGACGGGTGGATCACGGCCGATGATCCGTAATTGACTCAAATGTCAATTATGTTTAAATCTAGTGCGGAGACTTTCAGCGTCTTTGATCTCCTCCGATGGGCGTTTCACTCATCTTATCTTCAGTTTTGGTTGCGCTTCGCCGTGTTCCTAAAAAATGGCGATATTTTGTTTGTTGCCTAGCGATGTATCGATCGTTCGCATCCCCGGAGCATCTTCTCCTGAGATATTGATCCTGATTTTTGTAAAATTTATCCTCTCCGATCGATTTTGAGATGGCATCTTTCCATGCATCTGACCGTGACGATTAGATAGGGTCAAATTATTCAAGTTCAGGGCCTGAGTGGTCCATGGGGCCTTAAAGGTGCTCTAGTTCGAATTGTAAACATTACGGTTTGTTTATTTACATGGTTGATTATAATAGTTATTTTTCCTCGGACAGGTGGCAGCACCGTGTATACCAAAATATTAATGTTATCTATTTTTATTATATGTATCTTGATAAATATTCTTGTAACTGAAATATATTTATGATTTTACGCTCAAAAACAAACAAAAAGTTGTGAAAGGCGAGATTTAATTCGATTTTATCTTACATGTATTTGTTGGTACCAGAAGTTGACAATAGGTGGCACACTCTAATGTTTACAATTCGAACTAGAGCACCTTTAACATGAAGAAGAGCACTCTGGCCCAGAATCTGTATATTAAGAAGTTGGCATCCAGGGCCTATATTCATAAAACCATGCTACAATACAGATCATAATTGACATCCCTACGGCTTTGCGTAAATTACGCATAACTTGCGCGCAATCCGGATTCTCTAAAGTGGACCATCGAAAGAGGTGGTCCACTTCTTATGAATCCAGATCGGTCCACATAAGGCCAGATTGAAATTGCCTGTCTAAACGCAAACGACCAACCTAAATGCAGTTTAATTTTACCTGGGCGCATGCGTATTGGTGTACACTTTTGGTACTTGGGCTGCGTAGCATTTACAAACCAGCGAAATTTTCGTCCTCCATCGGTCCATTATGGAGAGTTCTGCACACTCAGTTTGAAGCCAGAATGCGTCCTGGTCAAAATGAGTCGTGTAAACGCGTGCACATCCTGAAGACCACATCCGGCTTTGAATGTGGGTCGATCGGATCGCATCAGAGTGTGTCTTTTTGCTCCACCGTCTAAACGGCCCTAATAAAATCATAACTGCAATCAACAAACCAAAGTAAGGATTATTTTTAAATCCTTAAATGTGTGAAAATTGCGGCTCAAATTAGGATTTAATATATTTTCACTTGCTTTGATATTTGACAGTCGCTTTGATCGCTGTTTGGTATCGGTGTTGAGTACCTTACTCCAAACCTTATCGCTTGATACACAATGACATTGATTTGTTTGCCATTGGCGTTTTCTTCTTCATAATATTGATTATGACATGCAGTAAACAACGTGTGCCGTAGGCGCTGTTTTGGCGGTACAGGGTGTCTAAAGCCCCTTTCACACTGGACCTGCGTAGAGTTGTGTTGTGCGGCATACCGAGTACACCGAAATTAGGCTGTGTACCGGTACTCATGAAAAAAATGTTGCTACGTGCAGTCAGCGTGGTCCTGAACCCACACTAAAGTATGCAACACTACACCCTTCAACACTATGCCGGCCTCAAAGGATTTTTCGCCGGACTGTCGTAGGGTAGCGTACTATTGCGTAGGCATGGCGTACAGTAGCGTAGTGTTGCGTAGACTTGCATAAAAACTGTGTACTTCTGCGTCCAGTGCTCTAAGCCGAAAGTACGCAAAAAAATTAAGCATGTTTAGTTTTTGGCGTCCATCTCGCATACCCCTTTGCGTCCCTCAGCGTATTGCCACATACATGTTGGCCAGCATAGACGTAGCGTAGGACAGCGTAGTCGGTATGGCGCGCTACGCAGCTCTACGTAGGCCTGGTGTGAAAGCGGCTTAGGCGGTACTGTGTGGTACAGGTGTGAGCAGTGACAAAGGAGCAAGCATTAGGCATCTATGCTGAAAAATGCAGCAACAATTGAGCTTTCAACTTGTCATGTTTGCTGACTCTGAAGGGAAAACCACATCCATTCAATAAATATCGTTATATAATCAAAGAAATTTCATGTCCCAAGTTTCCCCAATCGCGTCAAAGTATAAAATTATGTAAAATCAGGTGATCATGTCATGGCGTTCCGCATATGCAGCAGATCAGTGTCATGACGTCGCATACCGACGGACCGTAATTACGATTGCCGTGGATGCTGAACGATACTGCTGGAGCTATTCTCTTGATTCTTGATCTGTGGTGGGGTCAAAGGTCAGCACGAGTAAAATCAATCGCTGGGTTAGTTCTGCCTGAATGGTTATCTGACGGCCCGATGCTGTGTACAGCGCACGAAGCTCTTTTTTGCACATCGCCATTTATGGTGAGAAAAAATGGCAAATGCAAAATGGTGCCGAAGTTCTGCTCTGCACAGTTCATGCTTGAAGTATTGGTAAAATGTGCCACTAGAGTCGCTGGTTTTGTCGATTAGCAAGTAGCCCGATTTCAATTTCTTTTCCGGCACCAAAATCTGGCGACTCTACATAGACGTCTCATGTTCAGTCCCGGTGTAACATCTGTGAGTGTTTCTGTAGCTCAGTGTTCCCCAACAATACACGGCCTAGAATGGTTATTGTTGGGTCAGTTGCCGCTTAATCCGTCAGGAGGGAAACAATAAGAAAAACACAGAAATACGGGGAACACTGATCGACGTTACACTGGTATTCCATATATGACCCATTCTAGCAAGGCAAAAAGAGACGCATGTCGCTCAGAAGGTGAGCCTCAACGAACTAAGATGACACCAGGAGAGAATGGAAGAAATAGATTAGGCCCTATTTCAGATTTCACAATAGCCAGACAATACTGAAAGTGACAAACATTTGGTCTCAACCTGCCAAGCTAAGAGCGACATGCATCTGCTTTTGGCAGAGCGGGTCGCATATACATGTATTGTGGAAATTTCTGATTGGAGAGACAGACATGTAATGGAACTGAAATGGTCTGATGTATCCATCACCATTACCCATTAAACCATGAAAGGTGATGAGGTAAGCGCCTTAGCATTATAAGATTGTGACTGTGTAAGGCAAACAGATCTTACATCTCCGACACATCAAAGGTGTCTCCCTAATAGCTCTTCAGGCCAAGCAAAGCATTTCTTTGTTTATTCGTGGTGTTAGTCAGCTAGGCCCGGTGGTCGAGTGGCTAGCGTGCTTGACTAGCAAACTGTGCAAAGCCTCGGCGCGAGTTCGACTCCGGGCGATGGCATGTACAAAAAATTTCAACCAAAAATTGTGAAATATTGAGGGTCTGTCGGATGGGACTAAAAGACTGATTACGACAGGTTATTGCGGCAACAGGTGGCACAATGCCATTGCCGGTAGTTGCTTCCAGTCACAAGGCTGATGTACACTAGGCTTTAGTGAAACATTTCTCTTAATCTATTGCACCAAACAAAAAATTTTCACTTAAGATGTTTCATGCATATGGGTCCTGGTCATAAACTTTCTCAAGCCTAGTTCATACTTCGACCCACGACCATCGCCGGTGACCGACGCGCGATCTTGCGTTCGACGCTGACCCTGTCGTGCGATTTGGTCGGTGTCCTATCGCGAGGCTGTAGTTACTTGAGTCATTTCATAACGGGGCGCCGTCGCTGAAGTACGCTGGACTATGAATCAGTTCCACGAAGTCGGCGTCCAGATTTGAACGTGCGTCGGACGCCAATGGTCTTGCGTCGAAGTATGAACTAGGCTCAAGTCAGTTCCCGGTGATTTTTTGAGGAGAAAACTTGAGAATCGCTCGTCTCGAAACAATGGCCTTTGTAAATGTCGATTTCTTTCCAGCATTGACAACGTTTCACCATCCTGAATATCCTCGGGCCGGAACCAATACCATTCATTCGGCCTCGGTGGATTTCACAAAAATGACATCAGGAGAACAATATGCCGTATCGCCATGACTTCAAAGGAGTTTCAAAACGAGATATTTTACTGTTTTATGATATGATACAGGCAATTTCCCCGAGTTATTGACATTTCTGAGTCTCGTTTCATGTTTCAATGATTGTGGAGGTTTCAAAGACTTTGCTGTGTTCTCTCGAGAGATGATGCAAAGACGAAAGAACACGGCGATGAATCGAAGAGCGAGGAAGGAGGGAAGAAAGAGTCGGTACTTTTCGAGGGCTTAGTCATGTGACTTGGCAGCCCGGAGAATCATCAACCTTTATGTATCAGTGTTTTAGGTGAAAAATGAGATTTTGCGAGCAAGGGAATCTGAGACGAAGACAGTCATGGTGTCACTCACAGCGGCTGCAACACAACTTTTTGGCGATGGTGACCTTTGTGTGACATTTTGATGCAGGATTTTCTTACTTTTAAGCCTACCGTACATGTACATCAGCTTTGCGACTGGAAGCAACTACCAGCAATGGTGTTTCCGGCAACGGTTTGCGACTACCTGGAACCAGCAGCAACTGATCAGATGCTCAAACAGGCCGATGTGCGCGCCCCGGCAACGCTATTTCCGACTGTTGCTGCCAGTTCCAGCCAGTTGCTCATGTTCTACTCATTGCCACAGTTGCTTCTAGTCGTCTTCAGTCGCTTCCAATGTACGTGCGCTGGCAATGAATTTCCTCGTTTGTGGAGCACACCTGGTCACGTGAATGTTTATCACATGACTCCCGAGTGGTCCGATTGGAAGACATTGACAATTTCCATGTAGCATTCAGTACCATTGCCTGTCCGATGTTCGTGCTCCAGATTGAAGACTGGGTTGTGCTGCTTCTGATATCGGAATCGAAAACCGCTTCCAAAAAAAGAAACGTCGCCGATTTTGGAATCGCTGGGCTTCCAAAATCAGAAACGTTTCCAATATTGGAACTTTCCCGAACTGATATATCTTCTGATCAATCAGAATATGTCATTTACTGTTTGACAGATAATGACGGGAACTTTGTAGCTCGACCTTTGATTAATAACTTGCGTTATCAATTAAAGGAAAGATGTATGATCAGAAGATTGTGATGTATCTTTTCATCAAAAGAGTCCCAATTCCCACGTGAACCTAATGTAAATAAATAAGATAATGATGTTTTGTCCAAAGGTCAAATATCTGTTGTATGTCACACCCAAATTTGGTGGCCCACACCTAGTCATTTACTCCGGGTATCTCATATCAGTCGGGGCAATGGAGAACTTTTCTGCCGTCGGTGGCCGTAAGAGGCCGCCTGTTACCGGTCCTAGAACGTCGCAAAATTTGGCGTCAAGTGCGTGAGCCACGGCGCCCACGTCATTATGGACGACGTTGTGGCATGCATTTCTGCCCTGTGACGTCAAATTCCATGACGTTCTGGGACCGGTAACTCGTAGCGGCCTCTGACGGCTCCAAAGTTCCTCATTATGACCCGCTCTGGCAAAACCAGTCGCATGTCGCTCAGAAGGTGAGCCTCAACGAACTAAGATGACACCAGGAGAGAATGGAAGAAATAGATTATTTCAGATTTTGTACTAGACAGACAATATTGAAACTGACAAACATTTGGTCTCAACCTGCCGAAGTTGGAGCGACATGTGTCTGGTTTTGCCAGAGCGGGTCACAATTGTTTGAACTACACGTCATACCCGTACTGTGAAAAACCGTGCTGTGAAAAATGTGTTGTTCAAGGGTTTACGGCGGGTTAAAGGGCCCCTAGAGGCAGCTCACTATTAGGCTACTATCAGTACTGCAACTATACAACAGGTGGCGCTAGTAACCATGAAGTCATGAATTGTGGATCAAATGTTGACATTGATGAAATTTTACTTCAAAAATGATTCCCAAGTTGCATCCTCATGCCACCAATTCTCTGTTGGTATCATATCAATATGCACTAAAAAGCTGCCTCTAGAGGCCCTTTAACACTCGGGTCAAGTGATGTCACTACAGTCGCTGAAGTGGTTCACACTTTCGTGGGGTCAAAACTTCCAACTTGATGGCGAGGACTGAACTTCAGTGACTGTCGTTGAGAGTGACATTGCTGGTCCACTAATGGGAATTCAGTACGGGTCAGGTCTGGTACTCCAAGGGCGTAGGCTGGTCTGCAGCCTGGGGAGGTGCACAATTTGGGAAGGTGGAACTCTGTCGAGTTAGCATAAAATTTGGTGTAGGCCTATATGTACATGTACCAGTAGGAACATTCTGAACGTTTCTTTCCTGGTGGGGGTCATACCGTTACTTGGCTACGCTGAAAAGTAATGAAGATGTGGTCCCCCAGAAAATTTTTGGAATCTAGATCCTCCGAGACTTGATTTCAGAGCTATTCTTAACCAAAACTTACACAAATACAAGTTTGATTTTTTTCTGCTTGCCTGTAGTGGAACTCTCTTACTGCTGCGGGGAGGTGCAC
>NMRB01002017.1:0-13726 GCA_002633025.1 Notospermus geniculatus | reverse complement strand
TTTTTTTTTGGGGGGGGGGGTATCTTGATTATAGAGGTTAAAGTGCATAGAAATGATCAACACAGGACTAAACATTGGTGTCCTTTCATAAAGAGGTGTCGTGGACCTGGACTTTGTCGGGTCTCACTGGACTCTGTTGAAATTCTTAACTTCTGATTCTGTATTCAAATCATGTACAGCCTCGATGTGGATTTTATTCACCGTGTGGAATCTTCGCCGATATAAATGTGCTCGAGAATGAGTTAAGGTAATTTGACAAGGCGACAAAATGCTGTGTTTTTATTTTGGATTCGAAGTTGATTACATTTTCATAATTGGGTTCAGGCAGATGGCGCCTGTTTATTGGCTCAGGGAATATTGATATTAACCCTTTCATTGTCGGAAGTACATTCGGAATAGCATGCCACCCAGGTAGTATTTTTAAAGCAAAGTTCGGACAAACATTACGAATCATACACAGAATTCTGAGTGTCCGTTTTGTCTGCGCCTAAAGAGGACAAAGGAGATTGGGACAAACAACATGAAATTGACCCAGCTGACGTCCCAAGCTGTTGCGTCAGCTATGTTGGGACCAGGAACCAGTCTACCTGAGTTAGTGACCGACCTGATACTGGGTGTATCTGTCGTGCTCCTCTCACGAGAATCATTCATGTTATAACATGTATAAGCTGCAAGTGATACGGCGCTATGGGTCTTCTGAGGATTTAGCAATGACCTATGGGGGTATGGGTCTTAGGGTGGTGCAGTGAGTAATGCGGAAAATACGGTAAAGTGTCATGGCGGACAATCAGCCAATCAGAGTGCGTCCGCCGTGACACTTTACTCGTGTCTAGCACAACAGCGTTACTTTTATTGGCCTCTAATGGGCATGTCTGAGAAAGCGCTATTGCCTGGCCGGTGGAAGTAATCGAACACGCTAAATTATGTCTTCATTTTCACAAAAAATCATTACAGTGAAAGGGTTAAATACGTCCTTTCCCATGTCGTGTGTACTCTCAGAGTCGGACTGACGTACAATGTTTCCATTGATCACAGTTTTATGGCTCAATAATGAATAATTTCAGGCAAGTTAACCATAAAGGACCTTCACGATTCAATTAAGACTTTCCTTTCTCAATTTAATTAAGTTTTTCACGTAGCTGTCAATACGAGCGCTATTAATCGCCCCTTCCGGTTGAGTCTTCAATCGGAGCTTTTTTACTCACGTACGCAAATAAAATGATGAGATACGTAAAGTTGTCTCCGAATTTCGCAAATTTTTGACCCCAACTGGGGTCTTGGATCTATTTCACTTTTGGGATCTCTACTAGAAAGTGCCTGAGGAAGACCCCAGTTGGGGTCGAAAATATGCGAAATTTGGAGACGACTTTAAAGGAGCTCGACGTCCAAGTTGTAAACAAACTGGTTTGTTTACAAACAGTGGCCAGCAAACTAGTTTTATTCCTTCGTGAAGGTGGCAGCACCAGTAGCGCCCCGTGATCGTTAGACTGGTGCCCGGTCCAATGCAACTCACTCACGATATTCACGTCAGTACAAATCACNGGGTATATCTAATGAGAATACATAAGATAATACTTGAGTTTTTAAATTTGACCTACTTTGGAAGGTCACAGGGGTCAAAGTTTGTCTGAAATTACGAAATTGGCTCTTTTTGTAATGGCTTGACCGATTGCTTTGAAACTTCGCACATACATGTATCTACCTCTGGGCTGTAACATCTCAGAGGAATTTTCGGCAAAATCTGATTCTTGACTTTGCCACTTGGGGCCAAAACCCCAAACATAAAGTGTTGTTTCTCCCTAACGAAGTGATGGATCTTCGTCAAATTTCTATCAAGGGTAAATAGGATACATAACATAATACTGCTCCAAGCCAAGCGGGCACAGTGCCATTGGCACTATTTTTGTGCTCTATGTTGGATATCTGTTCGTACGCAAATAAAACTTGCCAATTTTCCTTTTCAGTCTTTCCCAAAATCAACTGCTGAATCTCCAGTATAATTCGAACAACCCAAACGAAACGAATTACAAATTGGATGGATCGCCGATCAAATGTATCAGCTCAGAGCCTGACGTGCCAAAGTGTGAGGTGAGCGTGCGATCTTTCCTATCTCCTACCCAGAGATTCGTTATGCTCAGGTTGAGGATGTAGGTCGCTCCACTAATCTCTGGAGACAGCTGGCTATTTCACACCTTAACCCTTTCGGTGCACCCCAGAAAATGCACTAAAACGTCCAATTTCGCGACTTTGCGCCCCTCCCATTCCGAAACGGATCGAGTACACACTCGAACGACCCCCCAGAAGCTGTAGAAGAAGTGTTAGACTTTAGTTCACAGAAAATCCGTCAGATGGCAGCACCAGTACAGACGTGGTTTTGCCATGAAAAATTCTGTGTTCCCGGTACTACCGGGTACAGGCATTTCACCACCATTTTATTATACCCGGTACCACCGGGTACAGGCGTGGAAAGGGTTAAGTGTGATTTGTGACATCGTGCGATTTTAGACCCCAGAGGCATTCAAATAATTGCACACAAAAATGTCCTTAGAAAAGTTTTCATGAGGGATCTGTTGTATTTATCAAGGAAAAAACAAAGCACTACTTGGAGCTCTACATAAACTTGAGGTGAAACGGTCAAAAATTAGTATATCTTCATGTGCAGTAACACACGTGTCTTGGAAACCCTGAAGTAGTCCGTAGCCATCTCCAGAGATAGTGGAGCGACCTACAACCTCGGCCCGAGCGTAACGAATCTCTGGGTACGAGATTGGAGGTGAGCGTGCGATCTTTCATTTGATTTCAAATATCGTAAAATTCACCGTGAGAATTTTTCAAGATTTTCTTTGAAGTGTGAGCGATGTTGAGGGGAGGGAAAAATCAAGCTGAGTTTGTGTAATCCTCGATTTCTGATACTCTCCGAGGGAGGATTTTGACATTAAATGGTTGGGATTTGAGTTTCCATTGAAGCTGGGAAAAAATCATGTTACATGCTGCGATAATTTTTGCCACGTGTCGCTTTGAAGTTTCAACAAAATGTGTAGAACTTGCAACGTTCGGCTGCAGAAAGGAAAATTGTGTTCTAATATGGTGTTTCTGTCCTCAGGAGCCAGACTGAGCTACTGGCCACAGAACTAATCCGTGACGCGGCATTGACTATCAACCAGTCAGAACTGCGTCATTGAAAGTGAGGCTAACGTTGTTTTCCAATTAATTCTGAATACCACACCCTGTTACTAGGCCAAATATAACTAAAACATTGCACTCAATTTCTAATTTTACTTTTTTATCATAAAATACAGAAGTGTTAATATATCTTATTGCTTTTGAACAAAAATTCCTATGGGAACATGAATTTAATCGATAAAGTTGACCATTTTAGCTTAAACAATGGGCCAATGATCAGCGTCATGGGTTGTGAATGATGTAATTTTTTTAAACGCCAGAATGACGCACAACGCCTGATGACGTTCAACAATCGCAAGGCATGCGCACTTGTGTTTTAACCCTATATTAACCAGACCTCATAATATTTACTTGAAAATTATTTCCCTTGATGTAATTGTTACTTTTAAGTGCAAAAATCATTTTGGCTAATAGGCATACACTTGAACACACAATTGTCATATGTTCTTCTGGGACATTCACCCACAGGTGAGCACATGGTCCATGGACCGTTTCATTTAAAAAATCTCGCACTGCGTGTTTTAATCTCGCACTGCGTGTTTTAATCTCGCACTGCAACTTTTTAAACTCGCATTGCGACTTTCTGAACGATTAAAAAAGTCGCAGTGCGAGATTAAAAGTCGCAGTGCGAGTTTATAAAGACGCAGTGCGAGTTCAAAAAGTCGTAGTGCGAGATTAAAAGTAGCAGTGTGAGATTGTGAGATTAAAACCCTATATTAACCAGACCTCATAATATTTACTTGAAAATTATTTCCCTTGATGTAATTGTTACTTTTAAGTGCAAAAATCATTTTGGCTGCTTATTTCAATTTTTGGCACAGTATGACCTACTTAAAGATGCTCAACATACCCTAATGTAAAAGATTATTCCAGCAAAATATACAAGGTTATTTGTATCAAACAACATGCCATGTGACAAATACTAACAGTTAATTGACTGTACACCACTTTGTCATGGATCGGTCCATGCATACATACAGGGGGGCCTGGCACCAGGTATGTCAGGAGTTCGGAAATGTTTGCACAGTTGATTTTTTTGAGTTTTCTGAGTTCATCTGACAAGGACGATCGATATTTTCAAGAAATAAAATGCTGGGCACCCCCACCCCACCTTACCCACTGACCTCCACCCCACCCCACCCCACCCCACCCCCCTAATGGGCCCATGGGGAAACATGAACCTACAGAGCATGCAGAATGCATTATTGATGTTAAAAGCGACATACTAACATAGCTAAAGTGTTCTGACTCAGTTAGAAGCACTAGTCCACAAAAGTACACAATGCCACTACCTTAGCTTGTGTTGGGTATCGAGCCCATTGTTTACCAACGTAGCAGATCTGCTACACCAACTTTATACCCCCACCGTGCAATGCATGAAATATTTTTTTGGAATTTTATTGCATATTATATAAGCTTTAAGCAATATAAATGTTATATAACAGTACACAAGTTAAGGTTGATGGCACTGATGGATATAACTCATCGAAAACATCATGACTTGTCCATGTGGCTACACTCGAGCATAGGCCTGACAACTTGCCTTGTCAACAGAAAATACCTATGGAGGTGCTGCCATCTATGAGTTGTTAAAGGAACTAAGTCCTGTAGCAGATTATCTACAGTGGTGAATGAAGGCAACAATTCGTGACTTTTGCCCCTAACTTAGCCCCTTTTTTTGTTGTAGCAGATCTGCTACGGTGGTTAATATAGGGTTAAAAAGTCGCACTGCGAGATTAAAAGTCGCAGTGCGAGTTTAAAAAGTCGCAGTGCGAGTTTATAAAGTCGCACTGCGAGTTTAAAAAGACGCAGTGCGAGTTTAAAAAGTTGCAGTGCGAGTTTATAAAGTCGCACTGCGAGTTTATAAAGTCGCAGTGTGACTTCTTAAAAAGTCGCAGTGCTCGTTTATAAAGTCGCAGTGCGAGTTGAAAAAGTCGCAGTTCGAGTTTATAAAGACGCAGTGCGAGTTTATATAGTCGCAGTGCGAGATTAAAAGTCGCAGTGCGAGATTGTGAGATTAAAAAGTCGCAGTGCGAGATTAAAAGTTGCAGTGCGACTTTAAAAAGTCGCAGTGCGAGATTAAAACACGCAGTGCGAGATTTAAAAAAAAAATACATGTCCCGTAACGGGCGCCGTACTAATTTTCAACCACCATTTATACACCTGATCCACACAGTTTCTGTGCTTCAATCGGTAGTTTAAGTACTAAATCCCTTCTCCCTTCTTTCCTTGTGTACCTGCAGCTTCTCATTCACGACTGGCAAAGCTTCTGTTTTCTTCATTCTCGTTAAAGATACCTTTTGCCTCCACTAGAAGCCATGTATAATTCATTATATTGTTACTTTTGCAGGGCTAATAATGCTTTGCTTAAGCACTGGAGTTACCTTCGTGGCTTTTGTTTAAATAAACATTCTATCAATCAATCAAAACCTCGTCCCGAGCGTAAGGAATCTCTGGGCACGAGATTGCGTAACCATTATGCATTCCCCCTTGCACATGATTGCTTAATCTGTCCTACCTAATAGTGGATTGGCATGACTCACTTATAACCAGAGGGGTGCAAGGTGCAATTAGGTCAGTGGCTCAGATTAACCTGGTGATATAAGATTATGTAAAATTAGTCAATGTGGGAAGGTGTATTTCTGCAACATATTCTCTAAGGCCCTGTTTACCAAATGTGTTTATTCTTGATATTTTGAAATTCTAATATTTTCATGATAATTTGTCACAAATCCTAAATTTCGTAAGTCATCATTTAGGCAACATTTGTGTATAAAAATGGCAATCTTGCCCATAAATGACCATTAGCATCTCAGCAGAATAGGAAACATCACTGTCTTTTTATTTTTTTAACAAGACTGTACTCATGGAAGAACCCATATCGTCAGATTATTCTGTCCACTAGGCCTACACACTTACTACACACTTACCATATACATGTATGATGTCCAACATCATCAACATCGATGCAAGCGCGAGCCAAATCTTCAATCCCATGTCGGAAAATTACGAAACGGATATATTCTAATGGTCAAGGTCTGTGGTTATATGTCGTGTGATCAGTCGTTCAACAATAAAATTCAACTTCCGAATCGATGCTTATACTTGCAGGACCTAGATTCCTGTCACATCCACACCGTGTGCAGAAGTAATTTATTGCCATTTAGATTTCATTTTTTTTGCGTACGGTGTGACCACATGTTGCTTTACTCTTCTTTAGGATGTGTCTTGGCAGGAACATGGAGACATTCCCACGCTGGTAAACGGCTTACTGGAATAAGCGGAACGGAGCGAAACAGGCGGAATCGTTCCGCCGAAGGGAGCGACCATTTTTTGTGCAATGATGATTACTAGGCTGATGTATCGTCTTTTGCCGTCCTGCTCCCGTGGAAGGAATTTTTTAGCATTGAAACTCTGACTCTGCAGTCGTTTGGAGTTCCTGTCTTGTCTCCTAAAGCATGATCTCGATGATGACATTACGACGGCGCCCCATAGCCGGCCGCGACATGCTCTGTACGCCGATCTAGATGCTGCGCAAGGCAATATGCATGCACCGGGGCCTATGCCACAACTCACCGATTTTCATTGGCAAAGCAGTAGCTTATCACAGCGGCGGATTGTAAGCCGGCCAGTCATTACTTGCAGTTTTTTTCCGGTCGCAGACTTGCGCCACAACAAACAGTAGGCCTACTCACAGGCAGTCACGCCGGACAAACCACAGGGGCTTGGAATTTCAAGTCCCTGTGGACAAAGTGCAAAACGCACAGAGGATCCGCTAACACGTACAAATTTGGAAATTCTATGTCCTAACGCAAGATGGCGATCGGACATGTAACTTGGTCAGCCACTATGTGGAATGGGGAGCACCATTTGGTCACATGATGACTTATAGAACAGACGTGACACCTATACAGGCTAATTGTTCGAGAGATGCAGTTCACCAAGCACGGCCAATCACACCTTGAATCGTCATGAATAATAGGTGGCATCTGTGTACTATCAGTTCAAACCCACGCTTATAATCTCGCGTGGTCTGCGTGATCGGTGCTCCCTATTGGTCCGCAATGAATTGCCATGATTTGGAAAACACGTGTGTGACGGAATAAGCAATGCTC
Source organism: Notospermus geniculatus (assembly GCA_002633025.1). NCBI lineage: Eukaryota > Metazoa > Nemertea > Pilidiophora > Heteronemertea > Lineidae > Notospermus > Notospermus geniculatus. The sequence goes on along the minus strand of NMRB01002017.1, from coordinate 6,428 downwards.
CCAACCATCCGCGACTCCAGGTCTCAAATACAGTGCATTTGGGATGGGACAGCAAGATTAGGTACGAGGGTGATTCCGTTCCCCCTGTACCGCATTTTCCAGTAAGCCCTGGTAAACACCACAATTGAAATACTTTCTTTTCATTTTCTGAATACAGTCACGCAGAGTCTCAGCCAGGAAAAAAACATTACTTGCGCTATCTAAATCAGGCCCTTAGAAATGGTTTGGGCTTCCACGGTGTACTGTCAAGGATCACTGAGCTTTTTGTGTTGGTGTAAAAACAGGTGAATATCCCAGACAGTACATAGAGTGAGTACTTAGTTAACTGGTTCTGACCCAATTTTGGTGGAAGCTCATTACAGATCATCATAATGCATTTGAGGCCCCATAAGGGTTGTAGGTTTTAAAGCTGAACTTAATAGATATAAACCCCAAGCGGCAGAGGTAGAAATTACGAACAGCCAGAAGGCACTTCCAAACTACCTCTGAAAACGATACACCCTCGCGGACGGTCACAGTTGGTTTCACTTGCCACCACGCTCTTGAACAGAAAAGATTTCAGCACAGCTACCAAATGAGAAAAAACGAAAAATAATCTGTTATGGTACCGAGATTCGAACCCACAACCCTCTGATCGATTCGCCAACCTCTTTCTGTACGCGCCACGAAGACTGCTTGCCTGTATGACGGCAACCTGCCTGTATGACGGCAACCTGATCGCTTTATTTCCTCATGGAGATTTTCAAAACCACAGCGCCTTTATTGTGGATCGGCGCTGTTGTATGCAAGTAGTCACATTGGTGCAAATAGAAAGATGTTGGCGAATCAATAATAGGGCTGTGGGTTCGACTCGCGGTACCAAAACATATGGCCCGAACTTATAAAAGGTGTTTTTCGCCTGTCTAACTTGGACTTGTTTAAGCCTAAACATTTGTAAGACAACTGTTAGACAAGTCTACCAAAACACTGGTGTTTATCGGAATTTCGAACAAGGCAAGGACGTCAGTCTAGCTAGTCAAGTCCAACAGGTGATTAAGCATGTGTCGCCGACCGCACTGCCTTTGTTGAGACGATTATATAATGAATTGTAAGGGTCATGCCTTAGACGACCTCATTTACATGGCATTCGTCATAATAGGCCTATTTGCTGTTGTGACCGGATGGACAGTACACCCTCAGTCAAAAGTAAATGCCCACCTAATTTTCCGGCATATTTCATTGAATATTTTTCATAGCCACGTTTTCTTTTCATACAGATAATCTAGGGCCACTAGGACACCTTTTAAGACAAAAAAACTGGAAATTATGAATGAATCACACGCTTAGACAACTGCAAAACAAGCCCCCTGGCATGTTTTGCGATTCCTTTGTTATTTGGACACCGTTGTCTATCTTTGGACGGCAGTTTTAGACACGTCTGAGCTAAACATCCTTCTGTAATCGCAGTTTTAGCTAGACGACTGATTTAGACTTGTCTTGGCGAGTTAGACTTGTCTAAGAGATAGACATCCGTTATAAGTTCGGGCCATTATTTTTCATTTTTAGCTCACCGTCGTGAGCTACAATGGTTGTGCGTCCGTCGTCCGTCGTCGTCCGTTAGCAGGGCACGTTTCGTAACCACTGGAGCTATTGATCTGAAACTTGGTGCATATATACCTCTAGGTCAGATGACCCACCACACCAAGTTTCGGTCTGATTCGACTCTCAGCTTGGCCAACAGGTAGCGGAAACTAAAAACACAAGAAATGCAATAACTCCTGAACTAATGACTAGATCATCTCCAAATTTTTATCTTAGGTGTAGCTGATAAGGATACATAACAGATATAACGGGTTTTTGATTTGACCTACTTTTCAAGGTCACAGAGGTGAGACAAAAGTGACAAAAGTGACGAACCTGCCAACGTTTGTCATTATTTCACCGAGCGACTTTATATCTTGCGTAGACATGCATTGGCGGGGTACCTTTAAAAATACCAAGTTTCAGCCCGATTGGACATCCAGTATGGCCGCCAGGTGGCGTAACCTGAAAATCAAATAAGTGCTATTACTCGGGAACGGCTTGACGCAGAGTGCTCAAATTTGATATTTACCTCCCTCTAGGTGACCTTTACATGCACGTCAGATTTCAGCCTGATTTGACTTCAAGCGTGGCGACCAGGTGGCGTAACCCAAAAATCATCAAAGTGCTGTAACTCAGGAACGCCTTNGACATCCAATATGGCCGCCAGGTGGCGTAACCTGAAAATCATCAAAGTGCTGTAACTCCGGAACGACTTGGACCTAAAGCGCTCCAATGTGCTATGTGGCCCCTGCAGATGACCTTCATGTGCATGTGAAGTTCCGGCCCAATTGGACATCCAATATGGCCGCCAGGTGGCATACATAAACCCAAAAATCACCAAAGTCCTACTCGGGAATGACTTGACCCAGATTGCTCATAACTGATATGTACCTCCCTCTGTCATTAGACTATTATGTCCAACCCGGTGAGCACATGGTCCATGGACCATTTCATTTCTCATTTGGCAGCTGTGCTGAGATCTTTCCTCTTCAGGAGCGTGGTGGCAAGTGAAACCAACTGTGACCATCCTGCTTTTACGGATCACGATTGCAATGTTTTATATAAAGATTTGGTGTAGGTGATCAATGCCCGTTGTACACGGTAGGATTTTCTTGTACTAAAAATTATAAATGAGGCTCATGAAGGGTGATTTCGGTCATAGGCTACCGACTGCCTTGCTGAAAGGCATTGTGAACACCCATTTAAGCCCCATTTATAATTTTTAGTACAAGAAAATCCTACCGTTTTCAACGGGCATTACCGATGTCCATTCACTAAAATGGGGACCAGTTTGACCGCTGCGATACCCGTAAATGAATAGCTGGAATGGCAAGTGGTGACAACTGATGCATTTTGTGCCGGAAGGAATGTTGACTTTGAAGTAAATTGATGTTTTTGTTGAAGTTAGTCAAATCTGCAACGTCACACCTAATTATCTGTACAAGTTTCGACACGTCATCGTGCACAGTGGTTTTGATGACGTATGAAAATTATGTGCACTCCACGTGGTTTGCATAATATAGGATTTGGAGCAACTCGGACATCTTCGGCAAGGCAAGAGGCGATCGTCCGCAGTGGCGTACGGGGTGTATAGAGTGTTTGCACGTGACGTCACAGCGGCCATGTTGGAGGTATAAAACAAAAGAACAGACTTTCAAAACAATGGAAGTTAATCTCCATAGACCGTGACTGGCGAAAAATTCTTTTGTTTATACCTCCAACATGGCCACCGTGCAAACACTCTATACAGGATGATCAATAAAAACATTCTCAAAACAAAATTTCAGGACAACCTTCGGTGGTATCACAACACTTCCTTTGACACTTTCAAACCTGCTGCTCAGGCGGGTTCACTGATCACTAGGCCTAGATCGGGAATCATATTGTTTTCGTATTGTTTTTGGTCATGGTGACTGTGTGTGTGTATGTGTACTGTAGGCTAGGTGTGTGTGTGTACCGTAGGCCTAGGCCTATGTGTCTGTCTGTCACGCCTTCATATCTTATGTCCTTCAACAGCAACAGCTCTGGTAACGCACCCTACCCCTAGGTATGTCAACCTCAGCAATTCAATGAGCTATCATTTTCAACATCAGATGCTGCCATCATGATGTAATATTTTGTCCGTCACACTTTTTTCTGATGGCATAACTCGGCTCCTCTTACACCTAGAGCAACAAAAACAAGTTGTACCCTTAGGTTTTCATACCCTAGGAATCGAATGAGCTGATTACTTTTGATCTGAGATGTTGGGGTCATGGTGATATCGATATCACAAATTTGATATTTTGAGATAAGTTGCCAAATTGTCACCTGATCAACATGAAACAAGTCTTAGTTCATGGCTGCTTATCCAACAACATGACTAGCCTATGTTAAAATTCTCAGCCTCACATGTCCGGGTGATTGAGATATTTTGATATACTTGATAATTTGAAATATCTCTGCCTGTGGTAGAAATAGAGGCACGATATCTCCCATACTTAGGTTGCCCATTTCGATCATGCAACGACCTCGATGATCAAAGGTCAAGGTCAAGGTCAAACATCATAATTTGAAATATCTCTGCCTGTGGTAGAGGTAGAGGCATGATATCAGACATACTTAGGTTATTGAGGATGCCCATTTCGATTATTCAGTTACCTTGATGATCAGATATGAAGGTCAAGGTCAAGGTCAAGGGCAAGGTCAATGGATGAGTTATTGGCATGAAATCAAGTTCTATGGGCCTCATCGTAATCCATCAGTCAATCAATCCTGGTCTCTATCAATGTATCTGATATCTATCAACGTATCTTGATCTCCATCAATGTAGAAATACCTGTACATCAGGAACCATAAGACATTGATTTACAATGTCATCTTCTAAACTTCAAATTTCACAAGCGCCGTCATTTCGTGAGAGGGTGCATTGGCTTTATGGACAATGCAACCTCTCACTGTACTTTCCTCTGCATCGGATGAAATAAATGTGCCCCTGACGGGCACTCTATAGCATCTCGGCTTTTCTACATTGAATGTTCTTATTTTTGCAAATAACCTTCGTCCACATATCCAAACTGGTCATCCAAACTCCTACCCCCAAATATAAGCCCTGGTTAGACTACATATTAAAATCCCCGGGTTTCTTGTGGTCACACCCCTATGAATTGCCGGGCTTCAAGAAACCCGTGTCTCAAAAACGCGGGTTTTTCAGACACAGCAAGCTCTTCGAAATCCGCGTGTTTTCCTCAGATCTTACACGGTTACAGATGGTGCAGCCATTATGTGACCTCGTTTTTGCGCCTCCAACAACGTCAGCCAAAACAGAAATGACCGAACAGTCGGTGCATGCAGCGCACCTGTCGCCAGGCTACTTATAACTAAAATGTAGTGGCGTGACCTCTCCCCGGGCTTCGCATACACGGGTTTGACACGGGTCTCGAAAAACACGGGTATTTTCATCAGGTGTAACCGTAGCTATAAACTGCTTCCTGGTTCCGACAACCCTGGGTGTCCTCTGTTCAGACCATGACATGGTGTATGAACATGATCATTGTCATTTTCTTTTATGATTGATCTGTTGGTTTTACATGGGAATCAAAACCCATTAAACTCTTTCAAATTTTTTGAATCAAAACATGCTCTCTACAGGGTGTCCCAGAAAAATGCAACTGTCAGGAAAATCGTGATTGTGGGGAAACCAAATATCACAGCCATATAAAATTGGTTTTGCTAGATGCGCCAGAGCATAAGCTACATTTTCATAGCAATTTCATGTTGGTGCAGTTCCGGATAGCTGCACAATCATTGTTTGAATGAGGTGCGGTAAAATGACAATAGCTGCATGTTTCAATCCATGGATAATGATCAGCACAAAAGCTTGATTTCAGACGTGTTTAATAACAAAAATATAAGAATAGCATACATGTATGCTTAAAGAAACACAGATATTTAAAGAAACACAGATATTTAAAGAAACACAGATATTTTCTCTTAAAAAGCTTTTCTGACTGCTACAAGGCTTCCAAGTTGTGCATATTCAGTCACCATGACCTCTGCTGATGTGTTTACTGCACCATGTTGTGAAATGACCAGCAGAGAGCCCATGGCATCGCAAATTTTGTATGCCTGTGCTATTATGCAATCAGTCAAAAACTCATTCTGCAGACTGGCAGAGGATCATGGAGGAATGCTCCAATGAGAGGATTATGCAATGAAATTCACCATCCAAAAACATGCAGCTATATTGTCATTTTACCTCCCCTCAGTCAAACAATGATTGTGCAGCTATCCGGAACTGCACCAACATGAAATAGGTATGAAAATGTAGCTTATGCTCTGGCGCATCTAGCAAACCCAATTTTATATGGCTGTGATATTTGGTGTCCCCACAATCACGATTTTCCTAACTGTTGCGTTTTTTCTGGGACACCCTGTATTGGGAAAGCCATGAGCCTGCCGCACACTGGAGCTATCTGCTGAGCAAAAAGTCATTCGCGACTGTTTGCTCAGCAGATAGCTCGCGTGTGCGCGTAATTTCGACCCATTAAACCCTTTAACAGAATCACACAACTACCAAAACCTTTCAATCATGAAACATCTCACTAACAACAACTTCCAAAGCCTTTCATCCATGCAGAAATCACCCACAAACATCTGACCGACCAGGCCACCACAAACGACTTTGTCATATTTCCCCTGTTGTGGGCCCCTTTCATGGACTTAGAAAATTTTTGAGCCAGAACCAGTTAACTAAGTACTCACTGTATCACAAAAACTTCCCAACAGATGTTTTTCCGGTGTAATAGATCAGACTGCCCTACACATAGGATGCCCGGCCGGGCATCCTGTACTAAAAATTTCCGATATTAATTGTCCGATAGGGC
>NMRB01002016.1:110904-132365 GCA_002633025.1 Notospermus geniculatus | reverse complement strand
TACACTGGTACAAGATAGGTTGAAATAAATAACTCTTCTTGATATCATCATAACGGGAGTTAACTATGCCACTTTTCATGGAATGTGTCAGGAGCAGGTCATATCTACCATCCAATGGAAATACCTAGTAAGTCACATTTTTGGAAAAAATGAGTTAAGGCCTAATTCCTACTTGCTAGGCATTGTTTCTTCATAATACACACTTTTTGTTTGCAAAATGTCCGCCAAAGCCTCGGAATGACAGACGTAAAAACCTAGTAGGTGCACCACTAAGTCATCAGATTTGTGACTTATTATGTAATTATCTTTGCAAACTCAGCATGAAACCAGAGGAAAAACATAGCAGGTCGCATTTAATCCTGTTATATAACATATTTTTTAAAAACATCTTAAAATGTATTTCAGAACAATTAATTAGAAGTGTTTTCCACAACAAAACTCTTCCAAGTTGTCATTTCAACTCTGGAAACATAAACCCATTTTTCTCGAAAATAACAAAATGTGACATACTAGGTATTTCCATTGGAAGCTAGATATGCTCCTCACCATGCCTCCCTTTCCATTGAAATCAGTAAAGTGAGCAAGTAGCAGAGCTAAGGACCTGTACCTTCCACCTGTAGGCATGGCTTATTCATAGTAGCCATTTCTTTGACACCAGACGATCCAAGACCCTTGTGATGTCTACCGCAGTTTGTGATCAGAATATCTTGTCGGTTGGATTGGAGATCTGATGGGGAATGAAAACAGTAAACATATGGTTCTATAAGAGTCTCTGGTATTTTCCCTACCATGACCGTTACCACACTTGCCTTCAGGCGCAGATCTGGGGGGGGTGCACCCGGCACATACCCCCCCCCCCTTTGGCCAACAAATCTGTAAAATTGACCTTGAAATTATGAAATTTGGAAAAAATCATTGAAATTCACGCAGATTTCAATGTTTCTGGCACAGTGCCAGGGGCGTAGCTAGCGGGTGGGGGGGGGGGCAGGGCAGGGGCTAATGCCTCCCCAGAGCAAAAAGTGACAAAACAAATTTTTGCTCTAAAATGTCATTTCCCCTCTTCAGTCCCCTCTTCGAGCCAAGTTATTGTAGTGTCAGATGTGGGGAAAATGCATCTGAGAGGGTGTAAATTTTCAATTTTAGAGCAGCTTCACTCTTCAGACTCGATCAATTTAGCCTCCTACGCCATAAAAGCTAGCCACGCCCCTGAGTGCCCTCCCTCTTTTCCGAAATCATGGATCCGCCCCTGGCCTTAATTATGGTACCAGGAAACCATGANCCCCCCCCCCCCCCCCGGCCACGTACCCTGTGAGAGTCACTTCATGTGAAGTAATTTTAGAATGCTCAAGAGAATTTGATGCCCGTGTCCCCATTGCATTGAGTCACTGTTTCAAATAACACGGCACATTGTTGATTTCTGATCCAATCAAAATTACAGAATGCACGAATGTTGCAACGGCGTTTTTGAATAATGCCACATTTTGTCAAATTTCTATCAAAACCCCCATGTAGTGTTCCCAAAGTGACCACGACATCGAATACCTTTAATCACCCCATCACGCGTTCTTTACAACCAACGTATGGTGCGGCAATCTGTCGTTGACTCATTCTGTGGCGGAATCCAATTTAACAGTTTCGCGGACGTTGATTCGCAGTCGCTCGTGTTTCCTTTTGTAATTTACGGCATCATGGGATAATTTGAAATGATGGTCTTCAGCTTGGCTCATTGATTGTAATGATGTCTCATTTGTAAAAACGACCACTTTTTATGCGAGAGACTGTCATTCGATCTTGTCAGGTTTCATTGAGTTTACCCAGCTTTATTTGTTGTTGTCATGTGATACGGAGTTTGGTGAAGCAGATTGAACTTTGAGAGACTATGGGAATGCATTAAGCTGCTGCATTTTCTTGTTGCACTGAGATGATGGCTTGCATTGATGTGCCACGCGATCATACTTAAAGCTCGGAATCCACCATTGATTTTCAAGCTGATTCTGTGTTGCGACATGCTTTGCAACTGGGCACTCGATCGCCGTAGTGGACTCACTAGACATGATGTCCACCAATGGCAAAGATGTGGTCAGTTTCGGTCGGTAATCGGTCAGTGGCCGCAGTATCAGTTCCTTGGGATCGTACAGTACAGGTCACAATTGACATCCCTAAATTCGCGTAAGTTACGCGTAACTTATGCAACAACTCACGAGCTATGTTACGCGTAACTTACATGTATGAGGTGAGTTACGCGAATTTCGCTAGCTACGCAGTGATTTACGAGGCGAGTTACATGATTTTTGCGAGTTACGCGAAACCAAAGCCGTGAGTTACACGTAACTTACGCGAAGCCGTAGGGATGTCAATTGTGACCTGTACTGTATTCAATCGCAGATAGCAGGTTGCAAAGCAAGTTGCAATGCAGAAAATCAGCAGTGGATTAATTCCCAGCTTTAATGATCTTCAGCCATAAAGAATTGTGTGTCATTTTGACCAACAAAAATTTCTCATTTCTAGTTCGCTGAAATGTTGAGTGTTGGTTCAAACTCCCCTTCGCTTTCAGCACACCAGCCTACATCCAGACTTGATTCCATCACCGAGAGTTCAATGTTTGATGACAACAGTTTCATAGATTCAGCTGTTTATTAAGGTTAACGGCAAGAATCCTCCAAGATTTGCTCAGCATGAGATGACGATGGTGAAAAAATGAAAATGTGTTCAAGTTTTGAAGTTCTGAGGCTGAATCAATCTGAAGAGCGTGCAGCCTGCTGCACGCTGGGGAAATTCTCGGGTTATCTTTTGTATGCTTGTTTTATCAGATTGTGGCTTTACCAATGAACCCAATAAGCTGCATTGAAGTTTTGTGGGACACACACATCCTGAGATCCTACAGAATGACCAGTATAAAACCAGCCCTCACTAATAATCTCAACGCAGGAAGCATTTCCAAGAGGTGTTCCATTTGAATTTCAGGAGTTGCCAAGGCATGTCATCCATAGTTTCAAATTCCGTAAATCCTAGCATACCTTGGCCTTGCGACTGGAAGCAACTACCAGCAATGGCGTTTCTGGCAACTGTTGGCAACTACCTGGAACTAGAAGCAACTGATCAGGTGCTCAAACAGGCCAATGTACGCGCACCAGCAACGCTATTGCCCATCGTTGCCACCAGTTCCAGCCAGTTGATCATGTTCTACTCGTTGCCAACCATTGGCTTCTTTGTTCTAGTCATCTTCAGTCGCTTCCGATGTATGCTCGCTGGCAATGAAGTTCCCCGTTTGTGGAGCACACCTGGTCACATGAATGTTTATCACAGGCATCCCGAGTGGATGGTCCAATCGGAAGACATCGACAATTTCTGTGTTGCACAGTATCATTGCCTGTCCGATGTGCACGCTCCAGATTGAAGACTGGATTGTACCACTTGTTGCCGCAATGATCTGTCATAACCAATGTGCGCGGAACGCGGACATCGATAGCGACTGTTGCGTTCAGTTGCTTCCAGTTGCAAGGCTGATGTACGCTAGGCGTAAAAGACTTTATAATCAACCGATCCAGTTATTTAGAATTCCTATGAAGTTAACTATTTTGCAAACAAGTTTCAATCAAAGTACATGTATTCGTCTTTCTGTATCCATTCGACAGCACCTGAGGGTTCAAACTGTAAGAGATCTCCTGCTGATGAGACTTCGCGAAGGTATTGTCTTCTGTTGTGTGATAAATAATGCACATCTTCATTATCTTGTGGTAACGACATTTGCCAAGCTGATGTACTGTTGAGCTCATCTTTCCAAACAAAGCAGACTGGGACTGAATGTTTGAAAACTGCAGTTTTTGTGCGCAAAATTTTTCTTCCAGTTGTTCACTTGGACATCTTTCTTAATGACCCAGGGGAACCAGTAAATAGTAACTTGCATCAATGCATAAAAGATGCACGCACCATGCATCAATCATGTCCCCCAGTAAACACAATGGGAATGCATAAAAGATGCACGTACCATGCATCAATCATGCTCCCTTAAGCATGCATCATCCTTGCTTCGAAGAAGCATGTTTGGTGCACTAATTGACATATTTGAAATGGCCACGATCATGCCTCATTCATACCTCATTCATGCACCATGGATAAAGGATTTGTTGTTGATCATTGATGGATGTTGCATAAAAAACATTGCATCCATTTTGTGAGGGGCATACTTACGCAAATGCACCTTTCATGATTCAATCATGCTTCAATTTCATACTTATTTAATGCATAAAATATGCATGAAACATGCTGTATTCTGGTAAGGGATCCTCTCGCATCCAGAAAATGACTGAATGGGATTGGGCCCTCGGTGGGGTTGGAAGTTGACTGCTCCACTCTCTCAATCAACGGTCAGTGGTACGATTGATACCGCAAAGCTTGCCTTCTCATTGTAATTGAGAGCCCAACCTGCCTCGTCAACTGGCGCATATCGCCTCCTACTTTATCCACTTCATCGTCTCTTCCGGATCGTCATCATCTTGGGGGAAATTGACAAAATGCCCGATATATTGTGTAGGAAAGATAATGACTTGGCCGGATCCGCAACATCTGACATACAGCTTACGAAGTAGTAGTAGTATATGCGGCAATGACATCATTTCATGGGGGTCGGGAATTGCGCTGAGGGGTGTGACAAAAGCCCAGTTCTTTGGTCCAGTGATAAAGTCAGTGTCCAAAACTTCAACACCGATTTTGACGTTACCATGGTGATCTGACTTCGGCGCCCCTTCTGGAATTGAAGTACCATATTAAAGGAACATTTGGGCAAAAAATGGCGCTTCTGTCCAGTTTGTCCCGATTTTTCTCGTTATTGACTCTACTATTATGAACACCTTCCCTCTCTTAAAGGAGCTGGACGTCCAAGTTGTAAACACTCACTCACTGGTTCTCTATCCACGCGACGCCTGCGGTGCTGCCACCTATTGTCGGTGATATGTACTGACGTGAATATCGTGAGTGAGTTGCATCAGACCGGGAACCAGTCTAACGATCACGGGGCGCTACTGGTGCTGCCACCTGCACGAAGGAATAAAACTAGTTTGCCGACCATGTTTGTAAACAAACCAGCTTGTTTACAACTTCGGCGTCTAACTCCTTTAATCTGTGCCTGCATCAGAAAAACAAATGGATCACCTACGCCACACTACCTAAGGGTGTTCTGAAAAGGACGAACATGCTTTGAAACCTATCAGGAAACTTTCGTCCACTGTACCTAGCGATGCAACAAAATGTACAGCATCGATCTCTAATGATGAAACCGAAGACACCTCCAATTTGAGGAGAAAATACTCAAATGCAATTCTTTTCACATAAGTTTGCAAAACACTTTGTAACGCCGCTTGCAGTGACAATGGGGAACCGGCGTGCTAAAAGGAGGCGCTAGGCAATAACTCAGTTTTTTCACAAGAACGCATGCGCTGCGACATTGAAAACATCATTGACGTCACGAAGTTATGTGAAATGCGTCATTCAGAATCAATGACGTCGCTCTTTGGTGTGTTATTTACGCTAAAACAGTCAATTTTATCGATGAAATTCAACATGTTCCCGCTTGAATTTTCTTTTGAAAATACTCAGATACATTGAGTCAGTCCTATACTTGATGGTGGACGTGTAAAATTCAAAATTCAGTGGACTACTTCAGGTATATTTAGGGCTAGAAATAGGGTGTAGTTTCAGAATTAAATGGCAAATAACGTTGGTTTGGCTTTCGACGTCATACTTTTAACTGAGTTGTTTGTCAGCGCCACGTCACGGAGTAGTTCCGCCGGCTCCTCATTGTGGTACACCTCAAGGTCATCTAACTCCAGTCAACTCATCCAACCAGCAATCTCGATCAATCAACAAGATGGAGCTTGAAGCGCTGCAGAGTTGCAGACAATATCATGATCACAATCACAGGTATGAAGAAATGATTTGGTAGCAAGATGGGGTGAGTCATTGTGTCTACACATACAACGCCACCAGCTGTTTGCTGTGGTATCACATCAAATCTGAACAATAATGATGTTTGCATTTGGTAGGAGCTAACTTACTTCATGGTGTGAGAACTCTTCCCAACTCTTGAGGAAAAGGAGAACAATGAATAATGAATGATGCAATAACAATATGTTGTCAGTAACTTTGGAAAACTCGGACCAGGCCGGAGGAGAACACCCACACACAGAAGCCAACACCTCGACGTCTACCAACAAAGTGACTTTATTCAGGAACAGGAATAACACACAGAGCTCTGCACAACATGTGAATAAACCAGTGAACACAATAACACAATAGCCTATGAAATGTGACACGTCTCAAATCTTACACCTTACATTCCTATGGAATACAATGGGAATGTGACACCCCCACATTCAATGAGTTGTTCAATGAGTCCTGACAAGAGCCCTACTCCTAGTTTCCACAGTAACAAGTGGTCAATCTGCCATGTCTGTTGTTGCTGTTTGTTCTTGCGATTAGCCATGGTTACACTACATAAAATCCCCGGGTTTTTTGCGGTCACCTATGAATTGAAGGGCTTCGAGAAACCCGAATCTCAATTTATCAGCTTTGACTTCGTTGTGACAAAAAATGCCCTTTTTGGCCTTAAAGTCACTCTCTGCCCTTTTTGCTGAGGTAAAACACCCTGCCCTTTGAAATCCTGGCTGAAACGCTAATAGATATTCTGTACATATAAGTGTTTAGTACCAAATCTGATATTGATCGAAAACATAAGGGATTTCACATTAATCATGCATGAGTTAGCTGTCTGATCTAACATGTGGGCATGTGAACAAACGAATGTTTAACCGCGGGTATTTTTTTTTGAAGCATGAGTAATGAAGTTGAAAATATCTCATTGTTAGAAAGTTGATGGGATTTCCTCTTGCTAAATGAGTCTTTTGTTAATTTGGATGGGTTTGGTAATTGTTTGTGTATGGCCTTCATGTGATGCACAACCCAATGGAGCCCATGCCACCCTAAACCACCCTGCCGTGAGGCGCCTAGAAGACCATGCCCACTTTTTCACAAATATCCCCATCACCTCTAATGTAAAAATCAAAATCACCAATTACTGCTGGCAGTGCCACAATCCGCCATGTCTCCAGATGCCGATACCGCCATAAACCGCCTTGACTCATTATACTCTTCTCCATTCAGCTTAATGCAGTGGCATTTCATGGCGGTTCAGGGCGGTGAAAGGTACAGATGGAAAGTGCAAAAAAATAGGTGGCTCTATGGGGTTGAAGAGGCCCAACAGGCATTTCGATGTGCTCATTACATCGATCATTGTCTACACGATCATACATTTGTTCGAAACATCATCATACATTTGTATGATGATGTCCAAGCTTGTTGTGGATTTCCGTCTACACAATGCAGCTAAAAGTTTGAACATCATCATACGTATTGGATGTTATTCAAGTTTGTTGGGAAAACGGTCCACACCCATCATACATTTGTCCATGAACATCATCATACAAATATACATTTGTTCAAAACATCATCATATATGATGATGTTTTGAACAAATGTATGATCGTGTAGACGGGCCTTAACTCTGACACAATAAACACCAAAATCCATAGCTTGTCAGTTGCTAGCGCAACCTGTGGTGAAGTGACCACTCTGATTATGAGCCTAATTTATCAGCTGAGTACCAGGCCCCGTATGCACAAAAAATCCTTATATTAAGTGTAAGATTATCCTTAACCTCGTAAAATAATTCTTGGCTAAGGAAATCATTCAAGTGGTATGCACGAAGCACCTTACGAATTTCCTGAGCTGAGAATTTGCTTAAGTAATAGGAATTTCCTCAATTCAGTAGGATTTCTCTTAGGCCTAGAGCTAAATTTAGCCCGTGCGTTAGCCAATAGAATTCGCTCTTACAATAGCTCACACTGGGAATGCCTAGGGAATCCCTGCTTCAAGAGGACATGGTTGCACACGTTAAGGATTTTCATAAGTAATCGGAATTTTCTCAACTCAGTAGGATTTCTCTTAGTAAGGCAGGAACTACGTGGCTTCTGTCAATCTATCTGCAGCAAGAAGATTGATATTAAATGAAGAGTATTCCCGTTCCATCAAAGTGAAATCCCCTCACCCAAGCCAAAATCAAAAGGATTTTCACTGTCCCGAATTATCATTGGTACCCGTACCACCCTCTCACTTCATTATCTTCAGTGTAACCAACAATAATAAGAGCTATGAAGAAATGATGCTGTTCTACATCTTTGAATAGGTCAAAGAGACACAATTTCTGTATTTTTTGCTGGAAATAGGGACAACATTTTCACTTATGAATCTTGATGAGGTACCTTAAAGTTAAGGAGATTTTTAAGAAAATTCTCATCTTAAGATGCTTTGTGCATACCACTCAGGTTAAGGATGATTACTTAAGGAAATTCTTTGGGAAATTCTCAAAAAATCACACTTAAGATGTTTTGTGCATATCGCGCCTGGCCCTTGGGCCTCTAGTTTTACAAACCTCTGACTTTTCAGACTTTTATCATACAAAACTCCTAAAAGTTGAGTTGGCCTGAAGTGAACTTACTCATTTAAGTAAAATCATCTCAGTTCTCCATGATTCCAACCGGAACTAAGCCTGATTTCAGTAAAATCATCTCAGTTCTCCATGATTCCAACCAGAACTAAACCAAGAAAACAAGTGTTGTCTTGTAACAATTAGCGTGCCACTTTGTGCAAAAGATATCTCAAAACATTGGGAAAAGGTGCAGTGATGAGTTGCAGGTAACACTTGTCTGTTGGCAAATGGTGGTGCATTTTCCTTGCAAATGTTAAAATCCTGCTGATATTTTAATACCCTGATGGGTAAATGTACTCACGTACCCTGCTGGAGGCTAATTGTCTATGGAAATGGCTTGGTGCAGGTGGCTGTTTTTGTAGCCTTCAGGAGAGGTGGGCATCACAGGACATGAAAGATGGCAACGTTTCTTGCTCTACTGCTGGGAAAACAATTGGGTAACTAACAGTTCACGGTGAGGGTCTGCCAATCAAAGAATGGTTCGATATACGCTCAGCCTGGGGGTGCAATTGGTGAAACTGTGTAAACAGACTGATTTTCATTGCATATGATTGGGATGTAAAAAAATTCATTCAATAACCATATGCTGCAGATCTTTAAGGAGCATAGTATTGGATTTTTAAATGCGTTATTTGACTGCCGACGTAGAAGGAGCCACCTAGCGGCAGTAAGACGCACTAAAAAATGCATTACAAAGTGTACGTAGTAAGTGGGGTCAATTGGCCAACAACGTAGTAAGTCCCTGTGTTGGAGAGTGGCGCGGTGGCACCGGCTGTCGAGAAAAAGTGGCAATACCATGGTCCTTTAACAGCTACAGCTGCACCTGCCCAAGCTCGCCAAATGGTGAGTTGACTCGGCCGTTTGTTTTAAATGTCCATTCCATCTTTCTTAGCTATGACTAGAGATCGTCTGCATGACTGCAGCGCCACCTTACGTCTTTCTTGTCGTTGTCATTATTATTTTGTAACATCTTTGTTTGTGGGAATAACCGCCCATACAATGTATTGTGTGCCAATACATGGCTGCCAAAGCCTGGGGGAACGAGTGCCACCCTGAAGTCACCTTGTGAACCCTGTCGCCACCAGGCTTGTATCACATTAAAAGCACCTGCATGTATCAGCCTCAGAAGTCTCCACATCTGCATGAAGATTTAAAGAGATATTTTTTTTGTTACCAACAACAAAACCTGTCAACAGTAATCTTCTATAATGGTATAACATGAATAAGTGGTGAATGAAAAGCCCCAAAGATTGATGGTAAGCCACAATGGCAGACAAGTTGTATTCAATGACACCTTTGGCGGCAGCGGTATGCCACCTCAAAGAATTTATTATGGATAAATGAAGGAACGGTCAATGGAGGGGGCTTCAGAAGATGGATGAGCGATAGAAGTGATAGGATGTGACGTAATGATACTTTAGAGGGACACGGAGTGGTCAGTTTCTTCTTCCTGTTTACTACTGTCTTATATGATTAAAGGTGCTCTAGTTCGAATTGTAAACATTACGGTGTGCCACCTATTATTGTCAACTTCTGGTACTAACAAATCAGATAAAATCAAATTAAATATCGCCTTTCATAACTTTCTGTTTGTTTTTGAGCGTGAAAATCATAAATATGTTTCAGTCACAAGAATATTTATCAAGATGGATATAAAAATAGATAACATTAATGTTTTGGTATACACGGTGCTGCCACCTGTCCGAGGAAAAATAACTATTACAATCAACCATGTAAATAAACAAACCGTAATGTTTACAATTCGAACTAGAGCACCTTTAAGGGATCATCTCAATGGTGGAGCAGGAAGATCATGGGCGATGCCAGGTTTTCTGAAGGGGGGGACGGATTTCTTAAAGGCGGGATGTAGCGCCGCCAGCTCACGTGGCCCTTGTCCCGACAGGGGTCTGGGGGCCTCCCCCAGGAAAATTTGAAAATCTAGATGCTCTGAGACACATTCTGGGTGGGGCATTTTCAAATGGCCGTGTCCTCCTCAATGTGTTAAGCTGCTTTGAATGTTAGGCACTGTTCGCCAAAGGGGGGGTCGTCTGCACCCCTGACCCCTGGTGACGCCCATGAAGATGGTTCATTTTTTTCAAAGCCTCCTTCTTACTTGGTCATAGGCTCGTATTTCAGAATGCTCCTCAACATAAAGGAGTCCCTCTAGGCTATTGTTCACCCTGTTGAGAACAATAGCCTTGAGGAACTCCTTTACGTGGAGGGACATTCTAAAATATGTGCCTTAATCTCAATTCCTTTAACCTGTACTCTTCATCTCTAAATGATCTGTTCTTCCACCGTGTCCTCATGTTCTGTAAAACAGGCATACAGCTATCAGACTCCACATCTTTACACAATTTAAATTCAATCTATAAATTCCTTGTCTTAAACTGAAACATCCAGCGAATTTTTTCTTTATGCATTTTGATGGTGATAAATGGATATATGCATCACGCTGTCGTCTGATTCCCCCATTTTCGCTCATGCCTTCATGAAATTTGCTTTGGGGTGACAGTGGAAGCCTGCCTGGCTATGTAACAGAATGTTGGCGAAAAGGCTGCCTTGTTATTGGCACGAGCGTTATGCGGATGTCAGGTCGACCTTGCGATGGCACAGAACAGGCGCACGCTGACTCTTCCGGATCACTTTGCGTCTGAGGCACGACAGCGTGGAACAAATCAGTCGCCGATCTGGTGTGACATGACTGCAGTTGCGTCTCACTTGCGGGATCAGTCGCCGACCAAGAAGATCGTGCGGATGTCAGGTCACACTGCGATTGCCTGCGCCACGACGGAAGAGTCGTCGGCATCAGCTGGATCGCAAGCACGGTCAGGTCACAAAAACGAAAAATGCGTACGATCATCCTGGAACAGGCGGCATCTGCGCGCAGCGAATCGTAACCGTGTTCAGGTCACCTGCGACTAGATCGTAGCACAGTGAAGTCATAAAAGTCATGTGNGAATTTCAATCCAACTCCCTGTCTTTCCACCAGGGGGCGATCCGTGACAAATACATTTATGGCCATTACTCCTTAAGTAATTGTGATAAAGTGACAAAATTTTGTGTGAAGGTTCATCTGTAACATCTTCACAATATATCGGACAGGTTTTGACGTTGACCTACTTTCAAGGTCACAAGGGGTTGAACATTCCTTAAAACCACAAGAAACATGTGAAAAACACGTCTATGGGCATTATTTGTAAACTATTTGTGATGACATGACAAAATTGTGAGTTGTGGTGTATCTGAAATTTGGAATGTTTAGGTACCGTACTTGACTGCTAATGTGCCCAACCCCCAGTGTATTTCGATCAAACTCAGCCTCTTCCCACCAGGGGTCAATATATGAAAGACACAGGAAAAATAACCATGTCACCATTACTTCATGTTGAAAGCGGGGAGATATGCGATGGGCTCCCATCGACATTGCTCTAGTTGTTTATGAGGCACATGCACATTTTAGCGCGCCTCAGAAGGAAAGGCCTGTGGACCAATTGTTGGTGGACCTGCAGACAATATTTACAAAAATTGAGCTGCTTGAAATTCAGTCGTGCTCACATTTAAAGACAAATGATCTCCACCTCAGCACCATCAATCCAGTTTAAACTAGAAATTGACTTATCAATCAATTTGAAAGACTGCCCTCAGAAATTGGGAGAGTTCACTGATTGATAGCAATTAGTCCTAATTTTTTGTCCACTATTACGAAGATAGATGTATAATGAGTGTGGATCAAGAGGTCATACACTTCAAACAAAGTTAACTTCCGCATCAAATAGAATTACACAAAATTTATCCGCCCACTTTGCTTATTTTGATGATTTCGACAATGTGGAGGTGACGAGGAAGCCGGTTTTATTGTGGAACGGACAACAGCGCCACAGGAGTGGAGCGGCAAAAATGGGAACCAGTCTAGACACCAATTCGCATGCGCCATTCTCGCCACGTGCATGTGAACGCCGCAGGGTTATTTTTAGAATGGGAAAGCACTCGATCACCTGGAAAATTCCAAGGATTCCCACCACATGATCCGACTGCTTCTAAATCCGTCACACGTCACACGGGGAATCCCCTTTGGCATGTGCTGTTTTAACAAAAAAATTCATCAAAGTTCATACGTTATCGTTTTCGGATGAAGCCAGGCATGCCAGGTTAAAGGTAAAGTTTAAGTTTGGGTTTATAGTCTGATATCAACAACGGTAGAGGTGTCATCCGACTTTACACTCAGCGCTACAATCCGAGCATTTCCAACCGGTACCCATTTATACACCTGGGTGGAGAGAGGCCAGTGAGGTAAAGAGATTTGCCCAAAGTCTCACGCCCAGTGGGATTCGAACCCGGGACCCTCTGACCAATAGTTGGAGACCCGAACCACTACACCACCTGTCTTTTGCATATATCTACAAACCCTGCAAGTTTTGTGGTGATACATGGCTTAATTCTTGAATTATTCCCCTGAAACCACCAGATTGGATGGAGAGATCGAGAGAGAGATTCAGAGATCCAGAGAATTCCAGTGAAACCAAGGAGGACCGCCACACTGTGAGTGTGTGGCGGTCTTAATGATGCAGCAGTCGTGGACACCCATTCAGCCATATCAGATATCAGGTCGCAAAATCTCCACAGAATAGTGAGATCAAAGAATAAAACATTTTGTGCAGCCAATATAAACGAAGACGAAGGCTATTTGCTCATTTTGGTTGCATTTGGAAAGCTGAAAGCAATTCCTATCATCGCGCATGTAACATTACGGCTAATAGTGAAGCATTATTAATGCATCGCTGTCTTACTCATGTTGTGAGTCAGGAAATATTACCGTACATCATCACAATTTCGCACAGCCTGTTGGACCGAGGCATGTGTCGGCGGAAAGACTCATCGAGAAAATTGCGTCGATGGAATGTGCATTCATTTGTCAAGGGAATTTTTAAAAGTGAAGTCTTAACAGCAGGTTTGAGTTTTAAGAAAATTGCTTCAAGCACTTTGCTGAATTAACTCATTCTCGTTAAAAAATAGGTTATGTTTTCCGTGGCGGTTCACTGATTGGTAATATATCAGAGAATAAAAACTGTTCGAAGATCACAATTTGTAAAATGGCGAATTCCACTACTAAATTCGAACATGTGGCCAAATGAAACTTTAACGTCATAAGAAGCTTAAAGGGGCAGCAGGATTGTTGCGACTTTTTGTCGACAAGCAGTGCCATCGGCAGTCACGGCGGTAATTGCGTCATTCTCCAAAGCCGTAGTCACGCCTTTTGCCCGTGTTGGAGAATGTAATGCGCACATGGATCCCTGCAATTATACCCTACGAGAGTTACTGTACATGGAGGCGAGGTTGATGAGTGGTAGTGTGTACCTAGATACATATCACACCAAGTTAGAAGATAGCCATGAAACGTGCCACCAAATTGCAAAGTTTTGAACTTTGACCTCTGTGACCTTGAAAAGTAGGTCAAATTAAAAATCCGTTACATGTGTCATGTATCCTGATTAGATGTACCTATGATAAAAATTTGGAGATGATCCAGTCATTAGTTCAGGAGTTATTGCCCTTTTTGTGTTTTTGGTTTTGGCCACCTGGTGGCCAAGCCAAGAATCGAATTAGACCAAAACTTGGTGTCATACATGTAGGTCATCCGACCCAGGAGTGAATATATGTACGAAGTACAAAGTTTCAGATCAACGGCTGACGACGACGGACGATGACGGTGACGGATGCTGCACCACCAGAGAGCTCACTAGGTGAGCTAAGAAAACCTGGAAATTTTTTTGATAGGACCACACAAAGCCGTCCTACTACAAAGGAATCAAATATATTTGGATGGATTTCCCAGATTTGTGTAGTTGTTCGTGTTACCTGTCTGTAAGCTGTTGGTAGTCAGTTGACAAACAAAAAGCAGACGTCAGCATGCACAATGGCAAGATTTGTTGATTTGTTTACTTGGATCGTGTGTCTCACAGTTTCGAGAGGACATAAAGTTGTGATTCATCCAGGTAGATCGGTCCGCAGATGCCATATCAAGTTGAGCATAGCATACAAGTGTACGTGTATATCTATCTATACAGGGAACTCTGGTCATCTTAAAGTGGAATAGACTGTGACTTGAGAATCTGTTGGAAGGTTTTTACTTGTTTTCATGTTGTCTTTCTCTTTCAAGTCCAGACCTCATTCAGGTGCAACAACACGTTACCTGAGATCGAGGTGGTAATCTCCTCCGAGTTAGGGAAATGCTGCTGCTAAATCTGGAAAAAATGGTATTTGATACAACAGTTGGCTCAAAGGTGCATATCACACCGGAGCATGCAATCCTGAGATATAACATGGAAATTTCTGAAGAGATGAAATTGTACATCGTTCCTCATCTGATGTTGTAGACTTCACTCTAAGTTCTAGGAGTCTCAGCTAAAGCACGCCTCACACGGGGCGGTTTTGAAGGTGGTTCAACACGGTTAAAAACCGTGCTGAACCTGAATTACATTGCCTAGACACGGTGAGGGTGTTTGCCATTGATCGCCACCTCTGAAGGTGTGTGGGCAGTCAAAGGTGTGTCGTGCACCACACCCATTGTGATGTGACATTTGACCTTGACCCTGTGACCTTCGACGCAAATATCCATTCCGGTCTATAACTTTGCAACGAAGGCAGATTTTGGGTCAGTATTTTCAGGGAAGGTGTGGCACGCACCATAGGCCTACCCGTTGCGAAGTGACCTTTGACCTTGACCCTATGACCTTTGACGCAAATATCCCTTCCGGCCTATAACTTTGCAATGAAGGCAGATTTTGGGTCAATATTTTCAGAGAAGGTGTGTGAGCAGTCAAAGGTGTGTCGCGCACCATTCCTGTTGTGAAGTGGCGTTTGACCTTGACCCTGTGACCTTTGATGCGAATATCCCTTCCGGTCTATAACTTAGTAACGAAGGCTGATTTATGGTCAGTATTTTCAGAGAAAGTGTGTGAGCAGTCAAAGGTGTGTCTCACACCACGCCCGTCACAATGTGACCTTTGACCTTGACCCTGTGATCATTGACGCAAATATCCCTTCCGGCCTATAACTGGGCAACAAAGGCGGATTTTGCTCACTATTTTCAGGGAAGGTGTGTGAGCAGTCAAAGGTGTGTTGCACACTATTTATATCCGTCATGATGCATCCTTTCTTTGACATTGACCCTGTGATTTTTGACTCAAATATCCCTGCCAGTTCTCAACATTTCAACGAAAAGCAACTTTCGTTCGGTGAGATTTGCGTACACTTTGTATTGCTCTTGTTAGAGACTGATTGCACATTGTAGCTGTAGCCTGCAAGAAACACAGCTAACAAGAAATGTATGATGGTTACGATATGCCAGGCGTATTACATGGAATTAGCTTTACTTAACCAGAATTCAGTGTATCGAGCATCGCGAAAGGGTTCATCAACATACCTTGCTCAGAAATAAGAAGGGTTACATTTTCTCCAATCTACGATGTTGATAGATGAACTATCAATGACCCTTTCTATCTATGATTAGCTGATACAATATCTATGATTAGCTAATAAAATAGCTATGATGAGCTAATATGAAAACCTGGAATCATTTCTTTCACTATAGATAAGGAATGATTCAACTGTTCATCATCAGTTGCGTGAATAGGCCTACTAGAGATTATTGAAGTTTCTTCACTCAAGCAGGTGATGGGAATTAAAGCACCACGGTATTGCCACTTTCTGTCGACAGCCGGTGCCACCGGTACCCGTTCTCCAATACTGTAGTTAAGCCTTTCGCCGCAGTGTTGGAGAATGTATGATTACATTACAATGCACGTAGTAGCATGCGTAGTTTACCAAGTCGTCAATAGAGGTCTCCCTTAATGCGGGTAGGTGTAACGCAGGATTGGGAAGCAATACTGTGGTCCTTTAAGCTGTGTTTACCTGACACCCGATATGCAACAGGCATGGATCCGGGGGCACACCCCCCTTTTGGCCAAAAAATCTGTAAAATTGACCATGAAATTCTGAAATTTGGAGTAAATCATTGAAATCACCGCAGATTTCAATGTTTCTAGCACAGTGTGCCCGTCTTTTGTGAAATCGTGGATCCACCTCTGTGCGAGACGTGACAGCGATATGCGATGTCCGAAATGCGATAAAATAAACGTGTGTTCCATTTACATTACCTACCTGCGATATAGGCTGTGATATTCTGGCAGAAAACAAAAGAAATACCATGTGATCTCTATATTGCATCTGATATTTATCTCGATGGTTACATGGAGCGAATGCTTTATCAGATATCGTCGTATTGCGTAACGGATAATGGATAACGTGTGCAGATAAACGAGTATTGGAAAATGGCTTGGAACGAAGACTGCGATTTTGCATATCGTTACTTCATGTCGTATTGCATATTGGATATCAGATGTCAGGTAAACACAACTTTGGTCTGAAGATCCAGATCATATTTTTACCCATATTAGATCATATTTTTTCCTCAATTTGAGCCACCACATAGAGTAGAGCTACCTGCACAGTAAGCCAGTTCATTAATGCTCCAGCATCTACCTGACTAAGCTTTGCCAGAAAAGCCCCAGCCGTGAACCATGTTTTTGAAATATTTGAATAAAAACATTATTTTATTTTTTCCTCGTACCTAAAAAAACGCTGGTAAAACTTGAGAATGGGAGAAAAAATAACTTTATTTTTTTTCTACCCACCTCCTGAAAATATTTTGGAAGAAATCTGGGAACCAAACTACGAAAAAAATCTCGCCTTAACAACAGTATGATAACAACACTGAGATAGAAATGAGTTTACAGGTAATTATCGTTCTAAAAGTTTCAAACAGTCATAAATATCAGTGGCACACTCAATAAATTACCAAAATGAATACACTGGGGGTTTGTAGATACAGAAAAGCTCAAGAGAGGGGCAGTTAAATATTGATGGTCCTCCCGAGAATACAACCTTTGGATTGCTGCCATTGTTCCCATCCGGCAGGAATTCGTTGATTGGTTCGTCAGCGTGGCAACGCCAATCATCAAATATCTTGGGGCCGCATCAACAACATCTGTACGAGGAGAAAAGTTATCAGGTTTTTTATCGTCCATGAGGTTTTCATAATGCTGGTATGCATTGGTTGATTAAACTGTTAACCGTTGCATACCTGTGACAGGGGCGGATCAACGATTTTGGCAAAGAGGGGGCTCACTGTGCTAGAAACATTGAAATCTGCGGTGAATTTCAATGATTTATTGCTCCAGATTTCAGAATTTCACGGTCGATTTTACAGATTTGTTGGCCAAAGGGGGCATGCCCTGAGTGTGCCCCCTGGATCCGCGTGGGTGTGACGTCTCAGTACTTGCAGCTTTGCTCAATCTACAGATTTTTGTATAGGCTAAGATGTAATCGCACACACATATCAAATATTTTTCCAGAGTCAAAGTGACATGATATAGTTGGACAATGTACTCAGAAAATTCCGACAAGGATAATTGGAACACAAATACTGTGGTTTCGGAGTTAGGCCGGAGTGGACTCCATATCCACCCATTTTGCTATTATATCACTTGGTCACGCCGTGTCCTACGACCACGATGTTGGTTTCATGTTTTTAATATGAATGATCTTGAGACATGCCCCTAAACCCAATCTTTGTTTTTGGCCCATACCTTCCGTATAGGCCGACATAAGGCTAGGCCTATAGAACCGCCCCCACGACGGACGACAACGACACCGACGGACGCCGCAGGACGATAAAAGCTCACGAGTGAGCTAAAAATGTACCCAATAGCCTCAATGCTTCTACACTGGTCTTTCCACTGGACTGTAGCTTCACAGGAACAAAAAAGTCAATACTCAATAGTGTCGTCACACACAACCTACAGTAAATTGAACACGTATGAAATATAGATTTCTCCAATTTGACATTTCCGACTTTGATCTCAGACTACTTTCCACAAAATCAAACCGAATGTCTTATGAAATATTCACTTGTGGCGTGGCCTTGTGACCCAACACAGGTCATTCCGAGTCGAGATTTCTGTCAGATTGTCAGCCACGGTTGCAACTAAATGAATCTTACTGCATGCTCACTGACTTCTAGACCATGATGTCATGTCTAATGAGGTGCAATGCTGTCAGCAGAATGCCACCAGTGAACAGGAAATTCTTGCTAAATTGGGATTTATGGTATGGTACTCGTCTTGGTTTTAGCCGTCGTTCTTCATGATGACCCGAGGCGCTGAGGGATTGAGCACGTTTATGGTCAATCTTGGCGGATTTCCTTTCGACGCTTAAGTGGTTGATCAATAGTCCAGTAAATTTCAGTTGAATTTAAGCCAATAGCAAATGTGAGGCGGTCTAGGAACCCGTCGGATGTCGCATTTGAGGAAAGGGTTAATGGCCTTGGTGAACCCGCACATTTCAATAGCTGAAATGCACTTGACAGCCCTTGTTGATCATTCAGCGACTTCCGACGGGTTTTCTGAGACCGACACACAAATTGCAACAGAAGGTTTTTTGCTGTGTATGATGAAATAAGACATTCATCTTCAACATCATGTCAAAAATCCACCAAAACCCAGCAATCGTCGGCGGGTCCGAGCACCAAGGTATACATTACCAGCTTTGGACGGAATATCAACGCCGCTACGTGACGCTATGCTCGGTGATCACGTGCGTCATTTTGATCAATGAGAGAGCCGCGTTATGGTTGTCAACGACGCTGCGTCGTTGACAACCATGACGCGGCCCCGAGAAGGACGACGTCGCGAGGCTTGAAAATCAACTTTCAGCTTGTAGCAGACCCAAATACATCTGATTTTCAGGGCCCCTGGTGACACCAGCCAAAATCGGCAAAACCCAATGAAAATTCACACATACACAGCCAATGTTATAACCATCCACCGGAGCTATACGCAAATATGCCATCTAGCATGATTTTCTTTGCCCGCACGTCCGAAGTTGACGAAAACGCGAATTTTCAGCTCAGTGCCTCTTGGGACAGCGTAAAAGCTGTCAAATTTAGAGCCTCATAGGTGACACCAGAAAACTTTCTCGAAATCCCCCCAAACTAAGCCAGGATATTCGTCTTCAATAGAGGAATCTCATGTGCTATCCGCAAAGTTGCTGCAGAAATCCTATGGGGCGCCACAATTGTTCAAAGTATGACTGCTGTACATTTTGCGTGTTGATCGGGAGTGCGTCATTTTGGGGCTACGGCGCATGCGCGTCAAAGTGTCCTGCCAAAGCTGGTAATGAAAAAAAGGCTGGCCTAACCATCGACCTAAGCCGTTTTCAAGTTATGGAGCAGAATACAAAGTCCAAGATGGCCATCAGGAGGCCACCTGGTGGCTACATTGGAAGTTGCAGCCCATCTAAAATCGACATGGTGCACCCTCTGATCCATATCACTTATGCCTCTAAAATATGAAGTTGATTGATCAAACAGTTCTCAAGTTATGAAGCAGAATGCAAAATCCAAAATGGCAGCCAGGCGGCCATATTTGAAGTTGGAGTGCACCTAAAATTGAAATGATGCACCCTCTGGCCCATGTCACGAATGCCTCCAGTATATTAAATTGATTAACCAAGCGGTTCTAAAAATGGTGGAGCAGAATGCGAAATCCAAGGTGGCCATCTTGATATCCTCAAAATGTGATGCTTGTTAGGGCTGACTGAAATATGTGCACACTCACAAAATGACACCTGTACTATAGTGCCCACAATGAATAGGGCAAGACTAGGTCAAAAGCTAAGGGGATGGCATCTCATCCAGTAGTGCCCAATACTCGAGTGATATACGACAACGATGCAAATGGCCTACAAAAATGTATAAATGCATCTCGGAGTGATGCTGCAAAGTACACTTGGCTGATATCAAACCCTCAATATTCCTCCGAGTAAATAACACTAGAAGTCGAGCACTTTTAGCGTGAGTCAGTCAAGGAAATTCATTTCCGACCCATTGTTGTGGACGAGTTGGATTGTTCTTGAGATCGTCATTGCGCCGATTCTCTCAAGACTCGCTGCGCTTTTCGTAAATTGACGTTAGATATACTTTGTTTAATTTCCAACAGTTTTTGCCGCAAGTAATTAAGTTTCAAGTCGTTACAGTTTGTTCATCATTTTCTTCGCAACTGAAGTGGTGCGATATTTGACTTCAGGTTCACGGGTTGTCAATAAAGTTTCAGGCTGCGTTCGCTCTTCTAATATTGTTGACAATATGCCAAGCAGAACTGACAATGTGTTTGGCTGGTAGAGTTTTTTTGTGCTCTTGCAAATGCTTTAAAGAACAGAGTGGGTTTGTTTGATGGTGAGAGAGTTTTTATGTGAGAGGAAGGAATCGTACAGCGCTAATTCTCATTAAGAAAGTCCTCTGGGATTAAAGTTTGGAAGCTGCAGTGGTGGTCATCTCTGATGATACCTACTCAGGCTTCCCCACAGGGTTTGAAACAGACCGGGCGCTGGTGACGTCACACGGTTACTGATATTGGAAGCCACTGCCGCACAGGCGTCCTCAGCAGGGGGTCTGGGGGGCCTCGCCCAGAAAAATTCGAAATCTAGAAGCCCTGAAATGCGATTTCCCAGCATTTCAAATGCAAATCTAGCTCCTGTCGGTGCTTGCAAAACCTCAGTGTTATTTGAAGTGAATAATTTTGACCGGGCGGCGATTTTTTTTGACCGGGCGGCGGATTTTTAGACCGGGCGCCGAGATCAATCCTGCGTTTTAGAACGGGTGCCGCGCCCGTTCTATTACAGTAGTGGAGAACCCTGCTACTCACTGTAATCATGCAGGACCCCACACTTGACGTGGCTTTTAAACTTGCTCCAGTCCTGGTATCCAGCAAAATTGCCAAACTATCCAAAACAGGAATTGCAGTTGGCAATTGAGAATAAGTGGCACCAGCAGGGGCGTAGCTGGGGGGGGGGGGGGCAG
>NMRB01002016.1:78903-104446 GCA_002633025.1 Notospermus geniculatus | reverse complement strand
ACTGTAAATTCTTCTTTCTTCCTTACAGGTTTATGATGATAAAAATTTACTTGCAAGTCGACTGCTGGGAAAAGTTAATGGTGGTGCAGACTATGCACAAAGGGTATCATTTGCTTCCAGAGGGCGTGTTCTGGGGGTCGTGTTTGGTGCAGGCTGCTGTGATGTAAAGAATTCTGAGTATATCGGATTTAGAGCAGAATACAGATTCGTCTCATGTAAGTAAAGAATTCTGAGTATATCGGATTTAGAGCAGAATACAGATTCGTCTCATGTAAGTAAAGAATTCTCAGTATATCGGATTTAGAGCAGAATACAGATTCGTCTCATGTAAGTAGATGGGTGAAGTCATAAATGCACACAAGTAAATTTCAGTGGCAAACCCCTCCCTTTACTTTTTGTGTCCCCGACCTTCGAAGGTCAGGGGGCATTATGTCGGGGCCTGGGACATGCGTTGGCGTCGGTGTTTGTGTGGGTGTCCATTAACATTTCGTTTCCGTAACTAACTTGAGAACGCTTTGAGCGATCAGCCTGAATTTTTTTGCAAGGGCAAGTCTCAATGAAGAAGAAGGTTCCTTTCAAGAATGGCCAGCAACGCTGCCCATTCAAGATGGCGGCTATGGTGGCCATCTTGAAATCGGTTTCTGTCAATTGACTTGAGAACACTTTGAGCGATCAACCTGAAAATTTTTGTGAGGGTTGTCTCAATGAGGGGAACGTTCCTTTTGATGACCAGCTCCGCCATCCATCCAAGATGGTGGCTGTGTGGCCATCTTGAATTCATTTTCCATCAGTTGACTTGAGAATGATTGAGAACGCTTTGAGCGATCAACCTGAAATTTTTTGTGAGGGTTTGTGTCAATGAGTGGCAAGTTCCTTTCGATGGCGTAGCTCCTCTGCTGCACATCCAAGATAGCGGCTATGTGGTCATCGTGAATACCATTCCCATCAAAAATCTTTAGAATGCTTTCAGCGATTGCCCCGAAGGAATTAAGGAATTAAACCCGAGGCAGACGGTCTTGGTTGCGATACCAAAACCCGCAAGGGTGGAGCTAAAATGTGACCCACCATGGCTAAAAGGCCCACATGGACCAAATTATGGACTCTGAGATTGTTGTATTTCCTGATTCTACATTCAGTAAGCTTTAAAATGAGATATAGCACAGGTCTGTATCTTAAAAAATAACAAAGTTACAGCATTTTGAAGTCGGGATGCATGCGGACTTCAAATAAAGCGAAGTTTTGAGAAAAAGCCAATTAAAGATGCCCAAAGGATTACGTAATTAGGCATTGTTTCCTTTTTTCAGATTGCATGCCTTTACAAAAGCATGGTTTTGATGCCTTTTTACCTCAATTTCAGCGATAAGGTCCTTTGAGCAAAGAAATAAGATGCTTTTGAAGGGTTTTCTGCAAAAATCACAATGTTGAATTTTTTTCACCTACAATGCATTGTTTTGATTATGTGGGCTCTGACTCCTTATCTCATTGTGCGACATGCGGGCCTTTTAGCCGTGGTGGGTCACAAATGTAGTCCAAACACTCAGCGAAGGACCTCGGGTTTGGACGGGATTTTTGTTCCGGTAGAGAGTGGTGTAGAGTGATGACCCAATTGATATTATCTACATGTAGATTCAATCAACAACAACAATGCTGTCTTCGCTGGGAAATTTCTGATACTTGTTTATTGATTTCTGTAAATCCTTCAGCTTACTTGAAAAATCCTCGATTCATTTCCGTGGCTATCATTGGTATGTCTGCCATTGGTTTCTTTTATCAGTTCATTACGAACCGGGCATGACATTGATCTTTCTATAAACCACCCTCATCTTACCGGATCAACGTGAAGCCGGCTGGTTTCCAGGAGAATTATTCCAGAAATCATATGCTTGCGTTCTGCTGGTGTAGCTTCGTGAATGTCAACACAGATCCCGTGAGGTATGAAGTTGAACAGTTGAGGTTGTTGGGCAGCAAGAATCATTTGTAAAGTATGATTCACCCTGACTTCAATATGGGCAAAGTGCCAAGCCTGGAGGGTAGTAATTTCTTCAAAATCAACAAAAACCCCATCAAATTAAAGAAAATGGCCCTTTTCTGTTCCTTTGAGGGTACCGTAGCCTACTAGCATAGTACCCTTAGTACCCGCTGGCGGAAACATTGGCAGGACTTGATCTTTGGATTTCTCAAAAAAATCACCACTGTAGACTCACCACTCTTGATCTCAACTTTGGCAATATATGTCCATGTAATATACTACAAGTTCAGTAATTAAGTAATCACAAAGTTGTCAAGTGTGTACAGATGGATTCAAGTGAGTCATTGACGGGCATCAAATTGTTGATCCAAAGGATATTAAAGTGTAATCCAAAGGATATTAAAGTGTAATCTCATAAAATGGAAGCAACAAGTATGACCTTGGTCTGACCTTGAGATGAACGATGTGAAGTCGTCCACCTAGAAGAGGTTGATAAGATGTTATAGTGATAGTACGTGTGAGTCACCAAGACTGGTCCCTAGCCATCATTTGATTAGAGTGGGCGCCTGATGGCGTCGGGCAGCCAGTTTAATATTTTAACTCTTTCAATCTAAAGCCTAGCGTACATCGGCCTTGCAACTGGAAGCAACTACCGGCAATGGCGTTTCCAGCAACGGTGGGTGACCAGCTGGAACCAGCAGCAACTGATCAGAGGCTCAAACAGGCCGATGTAAGCGCACCGGCAATGCTATTGCCGATTGCTGCAGCTAGTTCCAACCAGTTGCTCATGTCGTTGCCGTTGCGCAAAACGTTCTCAAGTTTATCGATGGAAACCGATTTGAAGATGGCCACCGTAGCCGCCATCTTGGATGGGTGGCGGAGCTGGTCATCAAAAGGAACCTGCCCCTGATAGAGACCAACCCTCACAAAAAAATTCAGGTTGATTGCGCAAAGCGTTTTCAAGTTAATCAACGGAAACCAATTTGAAGATGGCCACCATAGCCGCCAGCTTGGATGGGTGGCGGAGCTGGTCGTCGAAAGGAACCTTCCATTCATAGAGACCAACCCTCACAAAAAAAGTCTGGTTGATCGGTCAAACCGTTCTTAAGCTAATTGACAGAAACCAAATGTTAACGGACACTGACGCACACGCCACGACAATGCCCTCGACTTTGGAAGTCGGTGGCATTATGAAAGGAACTGCACCTGAAGAAAATCCCTAATTCATATTTTGATTGATTTTTCAGATCCTCCTAATGCCTGGCTGGAGAAACCTGTAACAGGTACTGTTGTCTTACTGTTTCTTATACTGTTTACCGTGATGGCTTGATTTGTCAACTGAATTTTGTTTCCACTCAATGGTTTCACCTGACAGGTCAGCGTCATGAAGTCCTGCATGTCATTTCTGAACGCCAGGACGAGACTCGAAAAAAATCCTGTTGTTTCAGCGATCATGACGTCGTGAAACGATTTTTTTGTCTCACCTCAAGACATCATGAAATGACGTGCGGGACGTCATGACGCTGACCCGTCAGGTGCTGCACTCTTTTGGGGTGATAGAGTCTATTGGAAGTTGTTTTACGGTAATTGAAAGTAATGGAACTAACATTGGAAAAAAGAAACTTTGGTCGCACTGCCCGCAGCGCCACATCGTGACGTTAGTTTCTCCAGTGATTTCCCCTCCTAATGTACCCTCAATGCATTACACCAAATTTTTGGCTAATTGGACTTAAAATATACGTAGCCACCAATCAGCAATCTTGAGAACTGGATTTATGTCACCCGGGTGAGCACATGGTCCCTTTTAACTGTTCATTTCATCGTTATTGTAACTTGATATTTTTCAGATATTATTTGATGTTTTTCAGAATGTCCCCGATTGAAATCTCGAGGGGGTTTTATCCTTCTTCAAAATCTAGCTCAGGAAAGCAAGTACTATGACTGCCTATGGGTGCTGATGCCACCCTCTGGTGCCCAGGCCTACGCCAAAGTGGAACAAGTACAACATAATAAGAGTAAGTATAGATGCAGTGACACAAAGGTCCATAGAAGTGCATAGAGGTTACGTTCTCATAACCATTTATGCACAGCAACGCGACCAACTTTTGTCCCAGAACATTGGTAGTACCGGTACATGAAATAGTACATGTAATGGGTTTCTAAGGTGAAAGACATCACTTCCTACTGGATTACTTTGAAACCACAGACCCTCGCATTAAACATCAATCACCAGCACTAAGGGGCAGCACGCCCTGACTAGGCCAAATCCCCTTCTTCAAAAAAAGATGGTTCAATGACCTATGTTAAACAAGGTGTCCCTCAGTACCGTGCGAGTAGTCCAAACAATCTAGGTTTCTAAGGTGAAAGACACAGCTTCCTACCAGATTCGAACGCATGGACCCTCGCATTAGGCATTACAGATCTGTGATTTTAGTTGGGGACCATGTTTACAAATTGGGAAAAATGTGTGCCCAGTTTGAAGGCCGACTGCTTCGCACTTATCTATCCGTTTGAAACATTTCAACTACCATTGAGAAGTCAAGAATCTCTAGTTTTTAAATGTCTAAGAAATTTGAAAGTAGACTTAGGGACCTGGCCGCAATCACCATGGAATTCAATCATTTGAGCCTCAAAAGTTTGCAATTTCACGCCAACAGAGTTATGTCGTGGGCGCCGCTGACGTGACATGACGTCGTCCTTTGACGCAGTGGTCCCCAACCAACGTCATGGATCTGTAGTCGCCAGCACTCAGGGGCAACACACCTTAACCACTAGGCCAAATCCCCATCAGAACATTGGTAGGAGTGCAAACTCAATGATGTCACAGGTGGTGTGGTTCTCAGCAAGATCAGTTTCATTCTCAAAGCAGATAGTATTCCGGCCTAAACAGTGGTGGGCAAATTTCTTTAAGAAATCAGAATAATAATTGGATCTTTACCCAATAATGACCTCTCGCTGATAAACGTCTACTAAGGTGCATCTGATTCTGGAGGATGAACAAATGACCCACAACCATACCTTTCTGTCCAGACTCCACTAACAACAATACCCTCCCATCCTGTCTTAACAGAACATTACAGATATTTGCTTGAAGAGATTATAGTGCGTGATCTGGTAGCCTAATCTCATCGTAACGAGTCCGGGGACGACATCGCATAGGTTAGTTACAAGATACTGCATACGATAGCGGCAGATCTTAGGATGATTTCGCTCTCGACATCGTGATCAGATCTGCTATCAATAATTAATGGCTTTAACCCATCCAATAATGGGAGTGGACACAGCCGTGTCCAAATGAATTTCACTATGTAGGATAGTAACATGTTGCTTTCACAATAATAGTCTCAAAGGACAAATTTTGAACTTAAAGGGACCCTACAGGGCACGCTCAGTGCTTGAAGTGAAAAAATCCAGGTGTGTACTCATACTCCGAAATTAGCATTGGTGTGTGGTTTTTACCACACTCCTGAATCAGCTTAGGTGTGTGGTTTTCCCTGCCCCTGACTCGCCTTCTCCGCCGCCATTGTTGTACAGCATTCCGAACGGATTGAAGAACAATGCGTTTCATTGGCTGGTATTTCGTCAAGTATATTGATTTGACTAATCACGTCCAGGCTTACAATTTACAATCGGTAGGATTCGGCACTGTTCATAGCCTTGTTTGTTTGCTAAGACAGTGTCAGCCAGGCACGCAAAAATCGATTCGTTTACTTCAAAAATATACGGGGTGCACGGGTCGTTTACATGTAGTTCAAAACTACGGGTATTTGTGCACCTAAGTCTCATTTTAGGCAAGGGATGGTGTGCGAGTGTGATCACGCGCTTCTTTCAAGCACTGAGGCTCCTCATAGCCATTTTGATGTGCTTATTACACCAATTGGTTGGCAGGAAACTCTGGCATGCATTGCAAGTAAAATATTACATTGTTCGTCATATAAACACAAAAAAAGACTTTTTCATGCCTATCATGTTGGCCCACGTGTGTGACCGATGGCAAGTTTGCTGCTCACCCGTAACAAAGTTATAAATGTCATGATTGCAGTCCATCGACTACAAGTACGTGTGTGCCATAATCAGCAAGTAAATAGTCTGACCTGCGGTCAACCGTCCAATCCTTAAATGGAAAATGTCAATGTTTTGTAACTGCTACTTCGTGCCTTGTTGCAGGCAGTAGCTTCCGTAGCTTGTCGAATTAATAAGATCTCCAACTAGGGTTACTCTTCTGGTTGAAGCATGCCAAGCTTGAGCCGCACCGAGCCCGGTTGAAATTCAAGCGGGACCGGCCCGTTTACACTGCCATTTGAAGCTGGCTCGTCGTGTTTACATTTTAGCAAAATCTTATTGAACCGTGCTCGGTCCGGATGGGGCTTATGGTATTCGCCACTACAACCACCATATCCATTAAAGCCCAAATGAATAATATCCTTATTTTTCCGTCCAGTAGTGATTAGCTCCACTTGATTAGCCATATGGCCGATAACTTATCCATTGACCTTAAATGTTGTGTGTAATTCAGTGGAAGATACAAAATTGGGCTGGCTGATGTCATGTAAGAAGTATACATTGAATTGATTAAGTTGTAGGCTATGATTAGAGAGTTCCTACCCCGGTTCCGAGATTGGGATAGCGCTGACATCGTTGCCCATTCTCAATCTCAACAACGTGACCTATAGGTTTCTGATTCTGCTATCCCGACCCCTATGTATGACGTCGCGCACTGCAAGTTGCCTCTCTCATTTGAACAGCGAAACTCACACCCGAAAATTCTCATCAAAATACAGGCAGATTGCCATGGAATATACGGTATTAGTGTTTATGGTTTGTACATGTACATGATCTACATATACTGAATCCAATGTCTGGCAGCACGTTTCTCAAGTTTGAAGAGGTTAAGGAAGTGAAATTTGACACTTACAAGATACAGCCGATTTATCTCAGTAACTGATGTGATCAGTCACTGGTGATGTACGCGCTGCACGCACATCGCAAATTCAGTAACTCGACAGTAAAACTAGGTGGATCCGATCAGTTGTCATGTCCTGACTGCGTACATCGCGGCAACTCAGGTAACATCCGGGGCGCTGAGACTCGACAAGACTAGGCTTCATTCAGAAAACTGGCACTTTTGACGCAAGCCCGCATACATCGCAGTGACTGAATGAAACTGGGTCGCTAGAAAGTTGAACATGTGCAACTCGTGGCGACTGGCAAAATCTCGCCAGGGAGTGGCAAGGGTGTGTACATCGACTGTTTCTGGCGACTGATCAGTCACCTCCAGTTCCAGCTAGATCCTCCCAGTCGCCAGTAGCTCTGTGGCGACTAGTTGCCTCCAGTCGCAAGTGTGATGTACGCTAGGCTTTAAGGACATAGACCATTGACATCCCAACATCCTTCTAAGCCATGGGACCGAGACCGCACCATTCTGATCATTGCCACAACTCCTGCGTTAGAAAAAAACAGGGGCTTCCTATTCAAACAGCACAATTAAAAACGAACGGCTGCAACCCGACCGCTAGTGACACATTATCATCCAATCTGGATCAGTTCTGCTGCGCGATCTTACTTAAAGGCTGTCTCTATTTCCCAATATTGCTATATTGTGTGGCCAATCATTGGTCAATGGTAAATTCGGTGTCCAATACTGACAGCCATTTATTGGTTTCCTATTACAAAATTATTGCCATTGGCACATATTGCAAGTAATTCAGTGGGATAGAGTCCTGGTCAGAGAGAAATTCCTCTACAGACACGGACGTCTGAGAGTGTTTCACACTTCTCTCCGCGACTGCAATCTGATCCGCATGTCCCGCATTTTGAGTAGCTTGAGAGGCCTCTTCCAACCTATCAGGGCCAATGCTATGGCTTCCGCCCTGACGGAAAAATCAAATATAAATACATGTACTGCCTAGACAGAACCTCGGATGATATGTGAGCTGGTCTAGGGAAACTCGCTTTTGAGGAAAGTGTTAATGGCCTTGGTGAACCCGCACATTTCAATAGCTGAAATGTACTATGTAAGAGGTAAACAGTAGCAGATCAATGCACAGGCAATCTGACAGCCGTTGTTGATATATATGTGACCTATATGTGACCCGTCACAGCAAAGCCAGGCGCATGTCGGTCGTGGCTTGGCAGGTTGAGACCAAATGTTTGTCAGTTTCACTATTGTCTGTCTATTGTGAAATCTGAAACAATCTATTTCTTTTCATTCTCTCCCGGTGTCATCTTAGTTCGTTGAGGCTCAACGTTCTGAGCGGCATGCGCCTAGTTTTGCTGTGACGGGTCACATATTTTACTGCAGTTAGGCTACAGGTATACCGAACGCGAATTCGCATGCGACAGGGCAACGCATGCGATTTATGCTTTGAGAGCCTTTGTTTGCGTGCAGTGCGGCGGAAAATAACAAAGCCTTTGACGCACAGGACGACGGATCGCGTTCGGTATACCCGTAGCCTTAAAGTATGATTCACCCTAATTTCAACATGGGCAAAGTGCCAGGCCTGTGCAACAGACACCACAAGTGAACACAATGATTAAACCAACCACAGGATTTACCTGCAGTTGACTGAGGACAACCTTGGATTTGCTTCCTGCTCATGGAAAGTACATGTAAACCAAGTCACCCTAACTAGATAACTGTGGCATGGATTATTAAATACCACTGACCTTTGCACATTTCCAAGCTTGGCACTTTGCCCATGTTGAAGTTAGGGTGAATCATACTTTATTCAATATAATCGCCATCAACGGACTATGTGATCAGTTGTCTTACATCACTACTTTTGTATTGTTTGTACCAGTACTTTCAGGCTCTGATCACTCTAGAGAAATTTCGGATGGAAAATCTCATTTATCTCCCTCTTTGTAACGGTTCCTCGAGGGAAAAAAACATGAAAACAAAGCGCACACAATGGTAACATTAGGCGATGAGGATAATCACTTACGTCAGATGCGCTTGTTGCATTTTGATCGCGCTGTCGTAATTGATCGCTTTTCTAGTGTCAGCAGTTTTTCCCCGTCGGAGGAAATAACACACCGCGGCTGGTGGCTGAACAAACTTGCCAAGCGTTTAATATCCTGAAATAAAGATGGCGAGGAATCATGATGCAATATTTGGGTTCCAGTTATGCTGAAAAGGATATGTTTTCTAATTGATCATTTTGCTTCGAGAGGTTGATAGGAGGATTGTTTGTTTTTCTAGGTGAGCACGTAGTCCTCGGGACCATTCCACAAAATTGTTCAGACGTTATCTTGACATAATGGCGTTGTTGCAAGTTAAGGTCTGTTTGTCAATATGTAGCCCTCTATTTGCAGTATCTGAGTTGACAGGCTGTCAGCAGTATATTGGACAATCATGTATATCACAGGAGCTGTGTGGATCAGGCACTGAATCCTAAATAACTTCCACGTACGAGGCCAGTACGCATGAAAATCTACCGTATCAAAATTTTTATCAATAAAGTGTAAAGTACAATTCACCCCAACTTCAACACGGGCAAAGTGCCAGGCCTGTGCAACAGACACCATAAAGTGAAACACGATTAAGGGTTATGTAAAGTGACTCGAAATCTCGATGACTAACTGCACAAAAAATTGGGAAAATAAGGCTCGGGGGGCCCTCGAGAACCGTCATAAGAAGGTGCCCCGAGCCTTATTTTCTCAATTCAGTGTGCAGTTAGTCAGATTTTTTGCGTCAAAAATTCGAGATTTCGAGTCACTTTTCATAACCCTTAAACCACAAAGATCGATATCGCTTCCATCAGATTCCTTTCGTATTTGAGCAATTCGCTGAAACAATTTAGTCTACGTGTAGATTGAGTACTGGTACATCGAGAAAAATGGAATTTAACTTAGGAATGAAGGCAAACCAGGAAAATACAGATATACATAGCTATGCTTACAGGAATTTGTCCCTACCCAGGCCCTGCCTGTGACAAACACCCTAACCTTCATACAAGTTGGACTCATAGTACCGGTACATGGTCTCAAAGCTAAGAATGGAGTAAGAACTTTAGGTGGAGGCCAGTATATTCAGGGAACAAACACAAAGGACAAAACACAAAAGAAGGGATTAGGGATTTAGGCTGACAGAGTGAAAGGTTCGGGGGGGGGGGGGAACTTAAAGTTGACACGTACAAATTTATGGCTCCAACACCACTGTCATCCTCAGACTATGGGCATGGTCTCTTTGACTATACCTTGCCTCACTCAACCAGTCAAACCCAGGTGATGGGTACCAATCACAAAGATCAGGGTCGGTTGCTAACTGAGAAGCTCTGAGTTATACTCAGTGGAAGGTTTCAGGACAGACCATTTTGACAGAATTTAAAGTTCTCTTTATTCCTGATGCCCACTTGTATTGTTTGTCATGAGATTAAAGGGTTTTGGTCTCCCTAGAGTCCAATTGAAGGGGCCACTTAACCCTTTAGGACCCATAATGCCCTAACCTGCCCCACCTGCCATAACCCATAATGCCCCGATCCACCCAACGGACCATCACTTACATAGCCTGCCCTCTGGCTGAAGAGGTGTAAACTAAACATCAACTGAAGATTAATTTGTCATGCCGAAAAAATCCTGCGGGTTACAGATGGAACTTTTTTAAAAATCTACAGGTCCTATTGGGTTAATCTGTAAATGCATCCTATAATCGGGAGGCAAAGGTTCTATTACATCGGAGTTGGAAGTGTAAAGTCGGATGGCTCCTGTACCATTGGTAATATTTTTAGGACAATTTGTCCCCGGACAATATTGGTCTCCAGACAATTTGTCCTTTAGGACATTTTGTCCCTGGACAATTTGTCCCCTAGGGCAATTCGTCCCCGGACGAATTGTCCATGGGGATGAATTGTCCTATCGGACGAGTTGTCCACGGGCGGAATGTCTGGGAACGAATTGTCCATGGGGATGAATTGTCTGGGGACGAATTGTCTGTGGATAAGTTGTCCGGGGGTCCTACAGCTGGTAGACTATAAAACCAAAACTTTGACTTTAAAGGACCACAGTATTGCTTCCCAATCCTGCATTAGACCTACCCGCGTTAAGGGAGACCTCTATTGACGACTTGGTAAACCATGCATGCTACTACGTGCATTTTTAGCTCACCGGGGTGAGCTATTACGATGGTGAAGCGTCCGGCGTCGTGTTACGTTAGCAGGGCACGTTTCGTAACCGCTGGGGCTATGGATCTGAAACTTGGTACATACATAGCCCTAGGTCAGATGACCCATGACACCAAGTTTCGGTCCGATTCGATTGTTGGCTTGGCCACCAGGTGGCCAAAACCAAAAACACAAAAAGTGCAATAACTCCTGAACTAATGACTGGATCATCTCCAAATTTTTATCATAGGTGTATCTAATGAGGATACATGACATATATAACGAGTTTTTGATTTGACCTACTTTTCAAGGTCACAGAGGTCAAAGTTCGACAAAAGTGACGAACCTCTCACAGTTTGTTATTATTTCACCGAGCGACTTCATATTTTGCATAAACATGCATTGGAGGGGTACCTTTAAAAATACCAAGTTTCGGCCCGATTGGACATCCAGTATGGCCGCCAGGTGGCGTAACCTGAAAATCAAGTAAGTGCTATTNGCCATAACCCATAATGCCCCAATCCACCCGACGGACCATCACTTACATAGCCTGCCCTCTGGCTGAAGAGGTGTAAACTAAACGTCAACTGAAGATGAGTTTGTCATGCGGAAAAAATCCTGCGGGTTACAGATGGAACTTTAAAAATCTACAGGTCCTATTGGGTTAATCTGTAAATGCATCCTATATCAGGAGCAAAGATTCTATTACATCAGAGTTGGAAGTGTGAATTCGGATGACTCCTGTACCATTGGTAATATTTTTAGGACAATTTGTCCCCGGACCATTCGTCCTTTAGGACATTTTGTCCCTGGACAATTCATCCCCTAGGGCAATTCGTCCCCGGACGAATTGTCCATGGGGACGAATTGTCCTATCGGACGAGTTGTCCACGGGCGGAATGTCTGGCAACAAATTGTCCATGGGGTTGAATTGTCTGGGGATGAATTGTCCGGGGACGAATTGTCTGGGGTTGAGTTGTCCGGGGATGAATTGTCCTAGAGCTGGTAGACTATAAAACCAAAACTTTGACTTTAACTAACTTCTCTGGCAGCAGTGAAAAATTTCAACAATCATTGATATAAATCATCATATCATTTATGATCACGTTGTCTTTAATTTTAGTTAGATCAGCCAGAAGTGTTATCGACATCCGTGGTGGTGAGACGTCAGTGACGCCTCTTCTTGGTACCCTCACAGACAGCTCCAGCCTCAAGACGCAGAATACAAATGGCTACATATCAACCCTGGGTTTATATATTCGTTTGAAGGGAAAGTTCCATTATGGGTCTAAGATGGTCTTGGCGTATGGAACATTCTACAGTTCTAAAGGTAAGTCCATTTGGAAACAAGAGGCCCATGGGCCTGGCGCTCAGCTGCTTTTCTAGTCCAAGGTTGGTCTGGGAAAAGGTTTGCATGACACCGGTTATTGATGAATTGAGATAGATGCCTTATTAGACCCCTTGCATGGGAAGGGGTTAATATCACATGATACAAACAGGTGGTAAATGGCCTTTTATGTGGGGTTTCTGACCCTCAAAAATGCTCAAAACGATTCTGAAGACCCTAAAACGACAAAATAGCCCCCCAAAGTGTAAAAAAAATACTCAATTATTGATGTGGTGATGACTGAAATCATGATAGGCCTACTGGAGGCCAAATTAGGCAAAGGAGGTGTGCAAATTCATGACTGAAATAGAGGATGCAGGGCACCTGATGTGATTGAAGGGCCTGCATACATGCACCAATGTGAGCTGCTCTGGCAAAACCAGACTGTCGCTGGCAGACCAAACGTTTGTCAGTTTCAGTATTGTCTGCCTGTTATGAAATCTGACAGAATCTATTTCTTCCATTCTTTCCTGGTGTCATCTTAGTTCATTGAGGCTTAAAGCCGCACAGTGTAGACAGATGGGTTATAATCGGCGAGCATAGTCCCGGTCACCCACGGCCCTGTTTCGAATCTGGGAATCCGTATTGCAGTACTGTGGAACGAAACGGCTGGCTGCGCAAGACTAGACGCAGCACTGGTGATTCCCCAAGGGGATTCCCCGAACCTCGACACAGGATAATGCTATAACGTGTGGTTCTATGGTTTGTATACATTACGCACGCCTGTGAACGAGGTTGCACTAAAATTCGGCCGAACTGGAAGTGATTTAGCTGTCTGTACTGTGCGGCTTTAACTTCTGAGCCACAAGCGTCTGATTTTGCCAGAGCGGCTCACCAATTGTCTGTTCTTGCCAAGAGGACATCTGGTGGAAAAATGGTGAACTGAAATCCTTTCTATTTTCTTCATACTTTCAGTTGGCTGTGGAAGTAAATCAATGAGAGATCACAAATATTTCTGCGTGAAGACTCACCGTTGTATATACAATGACCTTGTCTGTGATTCACATGACCACTGCGGCGACGGCCAAGACGAGAAACTCATCAACGGCATCTGTAAAGGTAATTTTACCTGTAAGAATTCGATCCATGTATTTGTATTTGTAGTAATGTTATTTAGATTTTGATGATGTTTAATAAAAAAATGGTCCATGGACCATGTGCTCACCGGGTTGGACATAATAGTCTAATGACAGAGGGAGGTACATATCAGTTATGAGCAATCTCGGTCAAGTCATTCCCAGGTACATACATGTAGGACTTTGATGATTTTTGGGTTATGCCACCTAGCGGCCATATTGGATGTCCGATCTGGCCGGAACTTCACATGCACATAAAGGTCAGGGGGCCACATAGCACATTAGAGCACTTTGGGTCAAGTCGTTCCTGAGTTACAGCACTTTGATGATTTTGGGGTTATGCCACCTGGTGGCCTTGTTTGAAGTCAAATCAGGCCGAAATTTGACGTGCATGTAAAGGTCATCTAGAGGGAGGTAAATATCAAATATGAGCACTCTGCGTCAAGCCGTTCCTGAGTAATAGCACTTACTTGATTTTCAGGTTACGCCACCTGGCGGCCATACTGGATGTCCAATCAGGCCGAAACTTGGTATTTTTTAAGGTACCCCTCCAATGCATGTTTATGCAAAATATGAAGTCGCTCGGTGAAATAATGACAAACTGGGGCAGGTTCATCACTTTTGTCGAACTTTGACCTCTGTGACCTTGAAAAGTAGGTCAAATCAAAAACCCGTTATATATGTTATGTATCCTTACTAGATACACCTATGATAAAAATTTGGAGATGATCTAATCATTAGTTCAGGAGTTATTGCACTTTTTGTGTTTTTGGTTTCCGCCACCTGGTGGCCAAGCTGAGAGTCGAATCGGACCGAAACTTGGTGTCGTGGGTCACCTGACCTAGGGGCATATATGTACCAAGTTTCAGATCAATAGCTCCAGCGGTTACGAAACGTGCCCTGCTAACGGACAACGACGACGACGACGGACGACGGACGCTCCACCATCGTAATAGCTCACCCCGGTGAGCTAAAAAGACCCAAAATGTACAACTCAGAACTTGGATTAAATCAGAGTTTGGATGAGTAACGGAATGTGTTCTAAAATATTGCAGGTAATATGTGACCCGGCACGACAAAATGAGTCGGAATGCACATAGAAGACGACCCAACATGTCCAAGGTGACACCAACGGTTTGTTGATTTCAGGATTGTCTGCCCATTGTGAAATTTGACTTTGTCGATTTCTGTAATATAGTAATGTTTGGTGTCATATTCGTGGTCTTCTTCTGTGCGACTTCCGACTCATTTTGTTGTGCTGGGTCACATATATGCTCATTTTGGTCTCAATCACGCAAAAAGATCATGTTTTGTGAAGTCTTCAAATAAACTAAGGTAAATAGGTATGTAATTATGAATTAGGACAATTTTATTGACAATAAAGCTCGGCATCAGCAGATGGGGACGTAAGCCCCAAGGAAATACACAGAGCAGGGACAAACATAGTATTCTGCCAAAAACCAAGTCTCATGACTGGAAAAGTGACAATGTGTTACATAATCATTATGAGATACATGTGAAATTGTTGAGTACCGTATTTTCGCGACTATAGGGCGCACCTGACTATAAGGCGCACCCACAATTTCACCCAAAATCTCTGACGAAATCCATACATAAGGCGCACCTCCCTATAAGGCGCACCTCCCTATAAGGCGCAGTCCCGTCAGTGCATATTATACACATACAATGCATGGCTGCTCAGTGTAGCTGACAATTACAGGGTCTGATTGCCTTGTTTGAACCCAATTCTGCTGTTGGTACTGACGGATATGGTTGTATGATTTCTTAGCTTGTTGTGACAAATTAGGCCTAACTGAAACTTCATCAGTTCACAATTCACTGCATCATCTGTCAACCAGCTCTGTGACAATGACTTTGGCTTGCATGCATCCATGCATGCTTGAATGCTTGGGTTCGTCAGTGTCTTGATCAAATTGATCAAATTGTCAGATTGGATCCGCAGATAAGGCGCACCACCCTATAAGGCGCACCCCCAATTTTAGACCCTTCTTCAAGGAAAAAGGCCGGTATGTCAAAGCAAAAGAGCTGTTTTTGTCAAGTACATGTATGTGTTCATCAGAAATGTTTAAGTGAACATGCAATCTAACCTTTTAACTCAGAAAAATTTCCTTGTTTGGTTAAATTTGTGCAACACATCATTCGTAAGTTTAGTTTTAAACGGTTCATGTTTCTCTGCTTCAGCGCCTGATCTTTACGATTCATGTTTTCTCTCCTTCAGCGCGTGATCTTTACAAGACATGTTCAACCGTCATGAAGAAATGTCCCGACGGACAGTGTATCTTACCAGAAGAGACATGCCGCAAATGTAAGCAATTCTACAAGGTTACCTGTTGTTGTTACAATCTGTTGCAAAGAAGTTGAATGAGAGTTCTGCATTGTAATGCTGCATTAAAGCCTGGCTGCATACGAGAGAAATTTGCTGAGCAAAATGTCATTCGAGGATTTTTACTCAGTCAATTTCCTCTCATGTGGGGTGAATCAACATAGGGCTGTCAGATTGCCTGTGCATTGATCTGCTACTGTTTACCTGTTACGTAGTACATTTCAGCTATTGAAATGTGTGGGTTCGCCAAGGCCATTAACACTTTCCTCAAATGCGACAAAGCTGACAGGTTTTCCTAGACCACCTCACAAATGTTGAATTTGTTAATGTCATCCTGGGTATAACAGAAATATACCCAGGTTCAATGTCGTCCCACAAAACTATACCCTGAGTATAGTTCAGTCTACCAAAGTATACCCAGGATTGGATACAGCACCTGAAGACGAGATTGTTCTCGCAAATGTCACATGACCACAAGCACGACAAGTCGAAAAACATGTTTTTCTCCATGCTTT
Organism: Notospermus geniculatus; assembly: GCA_002633025.1. NCBI lineage: Eukaryota > Metazoa > Nemertea > Pilidiophora > Heteronemertea > Lineidae > Notospermus > Notospermus geniculatus. The sequence continues at coordinate 88,054 of NMRB01002016.1, read as the reverse complement.
CTCCGAATCTTTTCTTTCAGCCTGTGAGACAGAGGGGGATTTCCGCTGTAGCAATGAGGAGTGTATCCCTGGCAACCTGGAGTGTGACGGTTCTGACGATTGCGGTGACGGCTCTGATGAGCTGTACTGCATGAGTAAGTACGGGGTAGTATATTTCTTAGGCGTAACTTGAAAATCTCCCACCATTCCCAGCAACCAGGACCACTTTTTTAAGCCCAGCCCGGACATTTTTTCTCTCATTTGAAAGATAATATTTAGGGCCGTATTCAAAAAGGATGTTTAAAGGAGCTGGACGTCCAAGTAGTAAACACTCACTCACTGGTTCTCTATCCACGCGATGCCTGCGGTGCTGCCACCTATTGTCGGTGATGTGTACTGACGTGAATATCGTGAGTGAGTTGCATTGGACCGGGCACCAGTCTAACGATCACGGGGCGCTACTGTTGCTGCCACCTTTATGAAGGAATAAAACTAGTTTGCCGACCATGTTTGTAAACAAACCAGCTTGTTTACAACTTTGGCGTCTAACTCCTTTAAGACTTAGACGTGTGTAAGTTCGTCAAATGCATGGTAGAAGTGTGTGCATTTACATGTAGTGAAGTTACACGCGTCTAAGTCTTAATCGCGCGATGGTCACCATTTTTGAATACGGCCCTTAGAGTTTTGACATTAACTTTAGATGTAATCATCCATGGGCATCTTGTTTCAGTACAACTTGCTTATTTGATTTTAATGGAATTTTAAAAAGACGTGAAAACCTGGGCCCTTTAGCAACAAAACGCGAAAAAAACTGGGCACTCAAATTAGTGAGAGTTAATTGCCAATTTCACGTTCTCCTTCCAGCACATGTTTACGGGGAGAGCTACTACCAACAGATGAGAACAGCTGTCATTGTAACTGCTGTTGTCTCAGTCATTGTATTCAGTGTCATCACAATTATAATTTGTATAAAGAACCCAAAGAATTGTATTACAAAAGGTATGTATCATTGGTTTTGAAAATACAAAGGCCTACAGAGTGCACTAGGAAGATTGACCTGACTTACGGTTGTGAATTCAGAATAAAGCCCCATATCCACTACTGCGGATTCCGCTGTGGTTTGCGGCGAGCGGTTTAGTTTTCACACACACATTCGGATGATTTCTTAAACCATCAAAGGATTATCCAAAACCCTGTGAAAACCACATCGCTCGCCGCAAATCACGGTGCAGGGTCTGTTGTAGTGGAAACGGGGCTTAAGATAGGTCTCGTGTGCAATCCAACCCATTGGCTGTGTGGTAGCATTAGTGCTCAGAGTTATATCGAGGCCATTTTATAGAGGTGCTGTGCCGTGCATCTAAAAGGGGGCGGTGCTGTGCCCTTTTTTAACCCCCTTGGGTGCTGTGCCGCTTTTAGGTTTTAGTATTCCCAGACCCTCTGTCATGGTCCCTTTTGGTCATATCACCTTAGAAACTGGCTTAAATTGGCTTTTGACTGGAGTTATAGAGACTTTTTAACTGACAAACTCCTCAAATTCCGTTTGTAGAAATGTTGCGACATGAAAAATGCCCATTCGAAGAAGTCCTAGATATATAACACTGGTGCTAAAGTCACACACCACCTCTCTACGACTTGAAGAATGCAGGCCTTTAGATTCCCCTGAAGTCCAGACACCCTCTATTTTTATGAAGTCGTAGACTTCATATTGCTACTGGGCTGGGCTGGAAAAAGTGGCGTGACGGCGTGGTGTGTGGCCTCGACCCAGTGGCNCGCCATGACACTTTACTCGTGTCTAACACGACAACGTTCTTTTATTGGCCTCCAATGCGCATGTCTGAGAAAGCGATAGTGCCTGGCCGGTGTAAGTAATCGAACACGCTATCAGATTGTGGTGGACGAGTGGTAGAAGATCTGCTGAGTACCGCAAATGTCCCCGTTTGTCCTTGTTGTCCGCAATTGTCCTTGGGCCAATACGGATGAGTGCCAGAGTCTTCGTTTGGACGGTAACCTGCGGTGGGCTCGCATCCCGCACACGAAGGATTGGACCTACATCATGTTGTAAGTTAGTTTCTATCCGGTGCAGGGCCGTATTTATAGAGGGGGATCATATTTGACGGATCACTATATGCCAGTCAGGGCCGTAGCCAGCTTTTTATCTTGGGGGGGGGGGNGCATATTGGCTCTTGGTGGAGTGGGGCAAAACTGCACTCTACCATTTTTCACCCAAAATCTGCATTAAATGGACACTTTTCGATGACGTCGGGGGAGGGGGCATTTGCTTTTTGTTCCTCTGGTACACTTACACCCAGGTGAACACATGGTCGCTGAACCATTTCATTCTGAATAGAGGGCAGTCATTGTTTTTACACTACATGTAATTTTTTAAAACCTTTCTTGGGGCGCTTCCCTTCAACTAAACTACGTCGTAACCCCCACCCCCTCCCCCACTTATCCCAGTGCATCATTCACAAAACCGTCTGCATACATGACTAACAGACACGTGACGTGTTCATGATTACTTTTTATTTCTTCAAAGACAAGATTATTACCCACAGATTATATCAGGGAGAAGAAATAGACTTTTACCCTCTCAAACTAATCACTTTCCTCATTCAAATGAATTCAAACATTGGTTCAATGATGAGACGTCTAATCGGATTGGACACACTGAAGGCTGTTTTTAGATGGTGCATGAATAATCCGCTGCGTCATTGAGACTAAGTTGCTCAGTTGCCGGTGTGTCTGATTTTTATGAAGTCGTAGACTTCATATTGCTACTGGGCTGGGCTGGAAAAAGTGGCGTGACGGCGTGGTGTGTGGCCTCGACCCAGTGGCCGTTTGCACGGCTCTTTCACAGGCCAATGCATGGCCAGGTGTAGCCTGGACACCGGCTAACCTGGATCTACGATGACGTTGAACCGGCGCTCTTTCCACACGCCAATGTACGGCTACTAAACCTGGAGACGAGGAGGGCGACGAGACAGGTTTGCGACCCGTCTATTCGCAGTCTGCATCCGCCAACTCGTGACACTCTGATGAACATGATGATATAGTTCCTCATCTAGTCATTACTTTTTCATTACGATTTGGTCGTAAAAAAAATAAAACGGGGTGGATGTTATTGCGTTTGTGTTTTTATTTAAATTGACTGGCATTTTTTAGATTCAGTTGTATTATTCGTGCGACACGACCAACTGCAGTGCGGCAGAGTCATCAACGTTCTTCGGGTTTAAGCACGTAGATCCACAGTCTTCTGGAGAGATACTGAGTAGAATTCCTCGTAAAATGGGGGAAAAAGTGAGCATAAAGTGGTCAAATCTATACTATGTTATATAATAAGTCGTTTTATATTATAGTATAGATTTCACCACTTTATGCTGACTTCTCCTCAATTTTACGTGGAATTCTATTGATAAATTTTCCAGGGGCTTGTGATGGATCTTCGTATAGTATTGTAAACATTATGGATGCTATCGATTCGGGTATTATTTGGGAGGATTCTCATTCAGTCTGGGGATTTTGATTTGTACAGTCTGAACGGATGTTATATTTGTAACATTTCTAGACGAACGGATGATACAGGTAAGTTTTTAAGGTCTGAATAATCGCAAATTTTGGCATTTAATCGAGCAGTAGGCCTAGGCCTGTGCGTCTGTACATTTTTGTACACAGTGATGCATGGGGAAAACGGACTCGATCAAATCCCACCTATCGATCAGTGGAAAATGTTTTCGACCAGCGGGCCAACAGTGCAGGTAGGTGTATTTAATTTTCTGCATGCCAGGGTATAATTCCCTGTAATAAATCATCGGATGGCTTGGAATTGACCTGTTCCTGCCTGTCCGGATGGCCGGGGCTATTCGTACCGTCACCTGGTCATGGTGCAAATAACGCCAAACTAGATGCCCTTGATTCGTACCGTCACGGTGCGAATAACACCAAACCAGATCTTATTCGTACCGCCACTGTGTGAATATGGAATATAGAATGCGCCACCGGCTCTTGTTTGTACTAGTGTGTGCAGAATGATTATTCGTACCGTCGCGGTGATGTATAATTCTCTTGATGTTCTTGGTTCGGACCACATTTATAGGATAACAACGTCGGGTGTCTACAAAACTAAGACCTAAGACCTACAGTACAAAAGTAAGACCCCCACAGTACAAAAGTAAGACCCTGTTATAAAAGTAAGACCCCACAGTACAAAATAAGACCCTGTTATAAAAGTAAGACCCCCACAGTACAAAAGTAAGACCCTGTTATAAACATTCGGAATTCTGGTTAACTTTGAAACGATGGTCCTGATTGGCGCCCGGGTTTTAAGGCCATGTAAATGAAATAGTTGGTTAACGTCCTTCGACTCGCAATTTTCTGAGGAGGGCGGGGTTCTTATAAAAAATTTTATTGAGTTTGAGGTGCATGTTACCATGGTAACCAGCATGCTCCGTGGCAACCTGAGGGAAATTCCAAATGTAATACTAGTAGGTATGAATTGAAATAAAAACTACTGCGTTGTTTGTTTTATTTAAGCATCCCAGCCTTATACTGTCTTGGCGGTTTTTTGAAAATATTTTTTTGAGGGGGTAATTTCAGTGGCGGGAGGGGATGCTAACCAACTATTTGCTACATGGCTTAATGCGGCAGTTAAAGGTGAATTAAAGGCCTTATATACCCCTGTCTAGAAAAATTTTAATGAGGTTGAATTTGATTGGATGTTGGTGCATGGTGATGTCCCATCATGTCGCAGCACAAATTAAGATAAAAGGGGGCGCTGCGATCGCTTTCATGAAACTCGGTTTTTTCTGTAGTGCAGCCCTATGGGTTAATTTTTTTTAAAAATTCCTTTGCATTGCATTAGTACTGGGATGTATCTACAAAACGGCTGACTCAAAACTACAATAATAGGTGTCGCTGCTGAAATATTAATACGTTTACGTTTTTAACCATAAGTTCCGAATGAGTTAACATATTGACCTAATTCCTGTACATTCATCATGTACACATGTCTGTGCATCCGTACATATGCAGTTTGCCGCATTAACCCCTTCCTCCATTTTGTCAGTGAAATAGAATGCTTGGATTTCCTGCTCAGACCGTCTCTCGTTTAAATTTTGCATACTAGGTCATGACGTCGTCAGATTATGCAAATTGGGTCAAAAAAGTCGGTCACGTGACCTTGTTAGGGTTATCTCCGCTAGGGTTAGAATGGCGCCACTAAGTGCAGGAAGGAAGTGAAGTCAGGAAGGCCGAGGAATCCCGACACAGTCAGTCACTGTGTCGGGATACAGTCAGTCACTGTGTCGGGATAACTGCGATAGGTGACGCTGTGAGGAGTTTCTACTACAATGCCCATCCTGTTTAAACTAGGCCCCCAATCACACAGTACTTCGAAACGACTTCATTGCTGGCCTTGGCCAGCTCTTGTTATGTCCCTAAAAGGGAATGGGGAACTTTTCTGCCGTCGGTGGGCGTAAGAGGCCGCCTGTTACCGGTCCTAGAACGTCGCAAAATTTGGCGTCAAGTGCGTGAGCCACGGCGCCCACGTCATTATGGACGACGTTGTCATGGTTGTGGCATGCACTTCTGCCCTGTGACGTCAAATTTCATGACGTTCTGGGACCGATAACTCGTAGCGGCCTCTGACGGCTCCAAAGTTCCTCATTAGTTGCGGCAGTAAAAAATGACACCAAATGCCTGTCTACACTATCAACCACTCAACCAATTCAATGGAGATTGCACCGAATAACCTGCCAATATTATGAATCGGTCACACCTGCGGAAATGTACGCCTGTGTGGTACGTACTTAGGCCTAATTTTTCGTGGCATTTCCAACAATAGCATAGGCCTACCTAATGAACAGGATCTTCTGGAATGGCAACCTAACTATAGAGGTTTCCCACGTGACGTCATAGCTCAAAATCTCCGCCATTTTGGCCGTCAAATGACCACAGCATCAACACAGCGTTCAGCACGCAGTTTTAACGTTGTCGGCAGTCATCGGTCCTCTTCTACAGCAAGCCGTATGGACGATTCGCTTTGTTTTCAACATGGTTTTCACACCAGACCAACTACATGTACTTTATGCTCAGAAACTGTGAGAGGTAAAGTGATCTGTTGAGTTGTGTGCTCCCAGTGGTCTGTACGGGCCGCTACCTAAACCGAGAACAAGATGGCAGCCTCCAGGCTTCATTTTGACGGCCAATATGGCGGCCGTGTGACGTCAGTGGGAAACCTCTATACCGAGGTCGCCGGAGATGAAGCAATAGGCCTACCTTACACATTGTGTAAATGTTTTCCTTTGCGTTTCCAACAGTAGGCCTACATAAGATGGCCCTCCTCCCCTGCACTACTTCAGGAACGCCATCCCCAGCCAAATCATACTTCCTCGCCGATCATGCGGAACGGCTAAAAACTTTGTTTGGCACCAGCGTTGCCAGTAAAAATACTTTCCCTTCCGCATAGGCCCGACGGAAAAGGGCCGACCTTCCGTCGGCGAGTAAAGTCAGGCTCACATGTGCGGCAAATCTCGATGCGGCAGGGGTGTTTGTGAAGTCGACTGACCCGGATCAATGACGAGTCGACAGCGTTGGGTCAGTCAACTTTAAAAACACCCCTACCGCATCGAGATTTGCCGCACATACGCGCCTGGCTTAAAGCCTAGTTCATACTTCGACGCACGACCATCGGCGTTGGACGCGCGATCAGAATCTGGACGCCGACTTCGCGGAGATAACCCAGCGTACTTCAGCGACGGCGACGCATCGGACGTCGACCAAATCGCGCGACGGATGCGGCGTCGAACGCCGGCGATTGTCGTGCGTCGAAGTATGAACTGGGCTTCACGCAGCAAGCGTGGAAGTTTGAATTTGCGCTTTCACTATCACCATACTCCATTGTTTTTTCTCAAAGATTTATTTCCTCCATGTTGCATTAGCAATTTCTCCGAAAACCATCATCTCAGTGTTATGTCTCGTCTGCGATACGGACGCGATATGACGTCTGCTTTCCCCTCCAGACAGTATCCTTCCTGTCTGGGAGTGCACTTTAACACCCGCATCCTGTCCATCCTCCCTTTCCACAAGTTTCCGCCATTTTTCTTCTTATTTTTGCTCCAATTCAATGGAGAAGAGTGGGAAAGCGGGAAATCAAATCAAGATATGGATCCCCGAGACCGGACACTGTGATCCAAGACCGGACATTTGATCCAAGACCGGACACTGTGATCCAAGAATCAAGAAATGCTGTTCTCAACTTGGTCGTTTTGCTGAAATCTCGCAATACAAGATGGAAATCGAAGTACTTGGGGGTATACTTGGTCAGAATCTCGGCTGCGAGGGAGTCAATGGTTTCGTTGTTGCAGTGTAAAGAAATTACGAACTGGGCTGCTGTTTTTTTGTCTTATGAAGACCAGGTGTAACGTTTTTCAGTGTGACCATTTTTCTGTGTGATTCCCATTGTTCGGAACACACTGGGAAACAGACTCACTGTTTCTCTGTAGCCCTGTTTACACTACATAGAAATCCCCGGGCTTGAGACCCGTGTCAAGCCCGGCTCTGAAAAATCCCCCCTGAGACGCGATGCGCGTCGACACTACTAAAATCTTGTGACGGTGATCTAATTTAAGCCTCCAAAAACCCTTCCAGCGTGGAGGTCTTATTAGCCCCGGGTTTTTCATCCCCGGGTCTGTAACACCCGCGCTTTTAACAGGTGTGAACAGAAAAAGCCCGGGTGAGACGCGGGTTTTTATGTAGTGTAACCAGGGCTTGTGTGTCGCCCTTGCCAAGCCGCTTATTCAGTCACTCTATTGTCATGATTGTAGTGAGCTCTGCGAACTCAATGGTATAGAGTGCTATACCCTTCAAAGAAAAAATCAAATCGTGTGGGACCGGGCACCAGTCTAAGACGCACNCAAAAAAAATACATCCACAAACTCATCAATATTTCGATAACTTCAAACCTGCCAATTTGCTTATCAGGCGATCAAATGAGTGTTTAGTCCTTTAGTCTTGATTGTGTGTGTACAGGGCAGGGCGTCATGACGTCATGCATGGGTAGGGGCGTAGGCATTGTACAGCGTGTCGCAGTAAACTGGTGCCCGTCTAGACGACCGCCTGTGACTAAAAACGTTACACCGGTCGACCATTAGGTTAATTGTTTGTTGAGATGAGGGGCGCGCCCCCACTCGCCGCAATGATGTACTTGTTTTTTTTATTTCGATCTTGTGAAAAGAAACTATTTAATCTCGAGACCATTCTAACGACCCGTGCAGATTCTGAATCTTCTGGCGTCTCATTTATGGACTAGTCCATTTATACAGGGTGTCCCAGAAAAAACGCAACAGTTAGGAAAATCGTGATTGTGGGGAAACCAAATATCACAGCCATATAAAATTGGTTTTGCTAGATGCGCCAGAGCATAAGCTTCATTTTCATACCAATTTCATGTTGGTGCAGTTCCGGATGGCTGCACATATAGAGTGGGCATCCCCAGATCAGTTAACCATGTGCTTGCTCACCTCATCCACCATGGCTCCCATCTATTAACCCCTTACCATCCACTGGGTGTCCATTGTTACAACAGAAGGCGCTCCTACCTCGCACCAATCTGTTCCGCTGTGCTCACAGGATTGTGGGTAATCAAGATGGCGTCGGGTGATTGACAGCGAACTACTTTCTTGGCTGATCATGTCACCCCTCGATCCCTGTAGTTTCTAGGATCAAAATACCTATATAAACTTCGCTTATTATGAGACTTGTTACTTGCTATACAATAATTCACAAAAAAATCTGCAAATATTTTTGCATTGAACAAAGAATGTCAAGCCAATGCCAAGCAATGAGAGATTTTGTTACGTTACATATCACCACTGGAGAGATTTTGTAACGTTACAAAAATCTCTCCAGTGGTGAGATTTTGTAACGTTACACAATCTCTCCTGTGGTGATATTTTGTGACGTTACAAAATCTCTCCTGTGGTGATATTTTGTAACGTTACAAAATCTCTCCAGTGGTGATATTTTGTAACGTTACAAAATATCTCCTGTGGTGATATTTTGTAACGTTACAAAATCTCTCCAGTGGTGATATTTTGTAACGTTACACAATATCTCCTGTGGTGATATTTTGTAACGTTACAAAATCTCTCCAGTGGTGATATTTTGTAACGTTACA